>JAVDOI010000167.1:292500-327691 GCA_032191485.1 Leptoclinus maculatus
GAAAACATCACCAAAGCCAGCTACGCAGTGGCCATGTTAATAGCTAAACATGGCAAACCTTTTACTGAAGGTGCGTTCATCAAAGACTGTGTCATGAAAATGGTGGAGAACATTTGCCCCGAGAAGAAGCAAGAGTTATGAATGTTTGCCTGGCACGCAACACTGTGGCACGGAGAGTTGAGGACATATCGTCAGATATTCAGAGACAACTGGGGGACAGGGGAGTGGCTTTTGATTATTTCTCATTAGCCTGCGATGAAAGCACCGATGCATCTGACACTGCACAACTACTTATTTGTTTAAGAGGAGATGATGACAACATGAACGTGACAGAGGAGCTGCTTGACCTCAAAAGCCTTAAAGGGCAAACCAGAGGAACAGATTTATTGGTTTCTGTTTGTGAAGCTGTTGATGATATGAAACTACCATGGAGTAAAGTTTCTGGGATCATTACCGATGGTGCGCCTGCCATGGCTGGTGAGCGAAGTGGATTGTCCACACTGATCTGCAATAAAGTCAGCGAAGAAGCAGGTAACGCTATTAAACTTCACTGTATCATTCACCAGCAGGCTCTCTGCGCCAAACATCTCACATTTGACGATGTTATGAAACCAGTGGCAAAGGCAATCAATTCTACTCGCTCTAAAGCTCTATACCACCGACAGTTTCAGCAGTTCTTGCGTGACATCCAGGCTGAATACGGTGACGTAATATATCACAATGATGTGAGGTGGCTAAGTCGGGGGTCCGCACTGCAGCGATTTTTCTCTCTCAAAGAGGAAATTGGAATTCTTTTGGGTGAGAAGGGACAACCGATGGAAGAACTGTCCGATCCTGTATGGCTGGCAAATCTGGCTTTTTTGGTTGAAATAACGAAGCATCTGAATGCGCTGAATGTTAATCTTCAAGGAAAAGATGCAGTGGTGAGCCAGCTATACGCTCACATCAAGGCCTTTGGAACCAAACTGCAACTTTTCCAAAGACACTTGTCCCAAACAGAGCCCTGCACCGCGCACTTCCCAGCTCTGAAAGAGGTCATTGACAGTTTCCCACAGGACAACATCGGTGCGCAAATGAAGAGTTATGCAACAGCTATCGCATCTCTTTCTGTGGAATTTAACAAACGCTTTCGGGACTTTGCAGTTATTGAAAAGGACATGTTGCTTTTCTCTTCTCCCTTCTCCTTGGACCCTGATGATGCTCCTCCACAGCTGCAGCTGGAGCTCATTGAGCTGGAGTGTGACGATGAGTGCCGCGGAAAACACCAGCAGTGTTCTCTCGTTGACTTTAACCGGCAGCTGGACAAAAGCAGGTTTCCAGAAATGCGGTCCTTCGCTAAGAAAATGCTGAGCTTATTCGGCTCCACATATTTGTGTGAGCAAACATTCTCAGTCATGAACTTAAAGAAGAACCGATTGAGGTCAAGGATGAGTGACTCCCACTTGCGTGACATTTTACGCATCTCAACCACTGCCCTCAAGCCAGACCTGGTCTCTTTACTGAAATCTAGATCTCAGTATCATTAGTGTCAGCAAGTCATCTGTTCCTTGATCAATCTGAAATGGAGTGTTTTGAACGGTAACATCTGTCACTATTAACAGTGAAAAGCTTAAAGCACACTAATGCACTTGGACTTATGGCACTTATCTTATTAAACTCTTCAATAAGATTTGGTTATAACTGTTGATGTTATGTACCTGTAGATGTGACACAAACTATTGCTTTCTGAAAGATCTTGTAAAAGACAAGGGCAGAATTCACTTGTTTTAAAGTTGAATGATAACAGACCACTTTGCATTACTTATAACTCCTGTTTAAAATGTTCATGAGGCAAAGATATTTAACTCATGGAAATGTAAGGTATTCTATACAGTTTGTTCAATGTTATCTGACTGAATGAAAGGCAGAATTGTGTTTTTAGAGTTGTTCACGTCTGCCTGAGTGGCTTATATTTGGTTACATTGTCACTTGAAAAATAAAGGTAATTGTGACAATGAAAACTGTTTTATAACAGTGTGTATTTTCATGTAACTTTTGTTGTTAAAAAAATGTCAGAAGGAACTATTGGCCCCCGGGCATCTTCACTAAATCAAATTTGGCCCTCTTTGCAAAAAGTTTGGACACCCCTGATCTAATACAACCTACAAGAAGAGTTACCACAATATCCTGTTTTTTTCGCCATAACTCGGCGAACTACGCACTCCGAAAAATGCTCCGACCACGAAGCTCGAAGCTAACAAAGACAAAGTTGCTATCAAACAGCATTAGCATTCGACACGGATTCCAGCGCTATATTCATAATTACTCTCCGTCAAACCGTTCAAAAGATACCAGCAAACAAGCAGACAAAACCAAGCCATACACCCCGCAGAAAAATTCATAAATGTCACTCACTTTTAGATGAATCATGAAGAAAAGCGTCCAATAATCCGTTTTCACCACTAAAACCTACTTCTGCTATCTATTTCCTGTCTAATTCAACTGTTTCCTGGAGAAAGGGGGGTAAAACAAGGCTGGGGGACCACGTTTCACATTTGGTGAATCCGGTTTTACGCAGGGCTACGCTGCGCACGTATCTGTTTTTTACGGAAAACGATTCTGTCAATCAAAACCAGGGGTTGAGAATAAGAAATACACAAACTTTTAACCAAACTATGGCTTGTGCTGTACGGCACTAAACAAGGAGACGGTTGCCACCACTGCATTGGCTAGATCCTAAGGCGTGTTTAGAGGTGTCATGGTATGGGATTGACCAGCGTCTTCACATTGAACTGCTTCAGTAACCTCTGTGGAGCATTACAACCACAGCTCAGCTACTTTAACCTGTGTGGGCCTGCTTTCATCTCTCAGCCTCTTCAACACTTCTCTTTGCATTTCTCTAAATTGTGCAGTGGACTAAGACTCAGACCTGGAGGTGAAGCTCCACTTTAACACCAGAACCACCAACCTCAGCGGCTGCTTTACAGCAGCTGCTCACTGCTCCTAGAACTAGGAAGGGTTCAATGTAGAGACTACAGTTCACAGTGCTGAGGACAATGTGGACAATACAAGTTACATTTTATTATAGAGCGGCGAGGTAGCTCAAACACAAGAAAAAAGACATGAAAATATGTAATTAATGTTCTTAATCCCTCAACATAATACTGTAGGTTCACTGAAGCTTACGTTTGTATTTACTGCTGTTAGAAACTAATCAAATGTAGTAAATCAAAGTTGTATCTGATGTACTTTAACTGAGCTCTGTGACTTTCCAACAATACATGTTGTTACCAGTGACTCTAACATGATCACGGTGATTGTTTGTGTACTATATGATCAGTATTTAGTACATTGTGTGTAGAATGATGGATTTGGGACACAGACTGTGGTGTTGTTCATCCAGCAGGGGGCGTCCTCTCACTGCACATCAAGTCTCAGAGTCCTGAACAACTCAACACGTTTAGACTAAAGATTCAAACTAATTATGATCTTTAATTACATTAAACAAGGAATTAAACTGAGACTGAGTGTGTGTTGGAGGTGATATACACATGTAGTGTATACATGTGTGTGTATACAAGACATCTTCTTCATTCAAATCACCATTTCTTCAACCAGTCTTGCTTCCTGCTTCCTTACAGTGCAGTCGCTTTTGCTGCTTGCTCTTGCCTCTGCTTACATTTTCTTGCTTTTCTTGTTTTTCTTTTCTTTTTTTTTTTTTTCTTTTTTTACTCAAATTGCCAGATATATCACATATATCACTCTTCAACGTTTGAGTGAAGACGAATCCAGAAAGTCGTCGAGCTATTTGGGTTGTTGGCTAATGCTAACTAGCAGCTAAGCTAAAGCTAAGTAGCAGCAAGATGCCTCCCTTCTCCACGGATGACTACCACAAACTCCTGCAGAAGATTGCAATCTTGGAAACAAAAATCCACCGACTAGAAGTAAACGTGGAGGTAAATGGACTGTGTGGGAATGATATCACTTTACCATGGACTCAAAACATTGGACAAAGGGCAAGCGAAGACACAGCTAACTAGCACCACCAGGCCTACCAAGAAACAGGAGGAGAGAGCAGATAATGTATCTTCAAATGGTAGTCCTCCCTGGAACTCTCTCGGTGCAAAGCCGAAGAGAAAATCATACCCTCAGGATGTGGGAGGACGACTAACAGGCAGAGCCCAGCGCCCTGAGGTTTGTGATGCGACTGGCTGACCTGCACTACCACACAGGCAGTACTCCTCCTCAACCCCTGCACTCAGACGGACAAAGCCAAGGACAACTGAGAAAAGCAAAACCAGCAAAAAATCTCCACAACAACCAAGCTTACAACTTCAAAACAGATTTGCTCCATTGTCGCAGGATCCTAAATCTCCATCTGATGACCTGGATAAGCAGCTATCTTCTCAAAGCAGGGTAAGAACTGAGAGTAAATGTGAGAGTAAAAGGCCGCAGGGAAAGCTAATGACTGGGCCTGAGACTCTGATTGTTGGTGACTATGCTGTAAAAGATGTCAGAACATTGTGCAGCAAGAATACCAAAATACTCTGCTTTCCGAAAGATATGGTCTCTAACATGAGAGACAAAATCCTGGACATCGTGGCTGACCATCCCACGGTGAAAAACATCATCGTGCATACAGGAAGCTGTGATATTGTGAAACAACAGTCTGAAGTTCTGAAGCGAGACTTTATTGATCTGTTAAACACAGTCAGCTCTGTCAAGGCTGAGGTGTTTATCAGTGGCCCTCTTCCACCAATCAGAGGAGGAGATGAAGGATTCAGCAGGCTGTTTGCACTGAACAAATGGCTGTCAACTGCATGTACTGACCATTCAGTACATTTTATCAACAATTTCTACCTTTTCTGGGAGCGCAGACATCTTTTTAAGGCACATGGAGTTTGCCTGAACAAGTCAGGGGTAAAACTGTTTACCTCTAACCTATTTTTCTTCCTGCGTCACCCGTCTGTTCCCACTGCCAAGGACAAGAGACAAGAGGAGTCTACACAAGAGATAACCACACAGCATCGCCTTGGAGACTTTACGGGAAGGATTCCCCCGCCTAAGGACAGCCAAGAGGGGGAGTCTCCAACCTCATCATCAGGAACCGCCTCTGATCTCCCACTTTCCCCACCCTTCCGAGAGGAGGAGTCTTTACCTCCCTCCCCAGCACCTACTTCCACCCCCCAGACTACATCCAGGTCCCTTTCCTCTCTCACACTCTCCCCATCCTCCCCCCACCTGGAGTTCACTGACTACATGAAAGAGCTGGTCATTGCTGGAACCAAACACACTCCTCGCCCCACTCCTCAACGTACAGTTCCACCTCCGCATCCAGCCTCACCCCTGCCACCGGTTCCAAGTCCTAAGCGCCGTGCCCCTCCCCCACCTTCCCTAACTGATAAAGGCAATAATTTATATCTTCTGGGTCCAGGCTACAAGGCTAATGACCAGTGGCGGCTGGTCCATAGAGGGCGCTAGGGCGCCGCCCCCCCTTGAGCTACAAATAATACAAAATAAAATAAATAATAATAATAATAAACTATACAAATTGACAATATTTGTGTTTTTGAAACATGGAATCACCCAGTAATATGTGTAAAATATGATATCTGCGGTAAATATATGCTTTTCCTGCACGTCCTCTCTGCCTGTCTGCAGCTCCTCTCTGCATGTGCACGTCTCAGGGGCGCTGGAAAAACTGCCCCAAAGAGGCGGGTCTATAAAGCAGTTTAGCCAATGATGCTTTAATGCTATAAATGAGTGACATACAATTTAGCCAATCAGCGTCCTCAAATAGATTCAGCTTGGGGCAGATTTAATTCTGCCCCAAGCTGCGCGTTCTCGTCGGGACTAGTCTCTACAGGAGAGCACTGCTCCTCCAAGACCCGTTTGAGAGGAGAACTGAGAGGAGAAACTACTGAAAGAGCTGATCCCAGATCAGCCTGACCTCACAATCAGACAGCAGACTAGCAGGACAGAGAAGCAGTACATGAAGCTTCTCTACTAGCTGTACACCAGACAGGTTTGTCTAGCTGGATGACGTCATGATAATAACTTATTTAGCTTTTTAAAACAACGGGGACAGAACCAGCATGGACAGTTAGGGAGTGAGGGACATGAAGCACCTGTCTGAGAAATGGATATATAGTTATTAGGGGTGTAACGGTTCACAAAATCCACGGTTCGGTTCGGTACGGTACAGTGGAGCCACGGTTCGGTACGTTTTCGGTACATTTCGGTACGTTTTCAATACAGTAGAAAACTATAAATGCCAGAGAAACGTACTTGATTTTAAAATATATTTATTCATTAAAACTAACATCATAAAGTTATTCTTTGAACAATGATGGAACTATACCTGAGTGACCCATCTTCTGGGGTGTCTTCTTAGCAGCGTGTAAAATAAAAACAGTTTCTTATGAAAACTAAAATGTAGCATTGTTTGCTGTAGTTATAAACAAATAAAAGAAACAATCCTGTTTTATATGGAACTATGTGTGTGTGTGTGTGTGTTTCTACTCAATGTTTAAGTTTTTTTTCAGAAAGATGAGAATGTCTATATATATATAATGTATATATACACTATATTTATCCCTTTATGGGGGACATTTTTCTCTGCATTTGACCCATCCCTGTATATAGGGAGCAGTGGGCTGCCAATGACAGGCGCCCGGGGAGCTAGGGGTACAGTGTCTTGCTCAGGGACACTTCGACACATGACACGGCCCAGTCAAGGATTGAACCTTCGACCTTGCGGTTACCAGACAACCCTCTTAACCCAGGGAGCCACGGTCGCCCCCTTAAAAAAAAAAAAAAAAAAAAAAAAAAAAAAAAAAAAAAAAAAAAAAAAACATGAACGGTTCGTTCGGTTCGTCATGCGTACCGAACCGTGAGCCTCGTACCGAACGGTTCAATACGAATACGCGTATCGTTACACCCCTAATAGTTATATATATATATATATATGTGTGTGTGTGTGTGTGTGTGTGTGTGTGTGTGTGTGTGTGTGTGTGTGTGTGTGTGTGTGTGTGTGTGTGTGTGTGTGTGTTTTATATTATAGTGAATATTATTATATGATATATATTAGTATATTATACATATTATTATATTATACAGAATATTATATGATATATATATTATTATATTATACTGAATATTATTATATGATATATATATTATATTATACTGAATATTATTATATGATATATATATTATATTATACTGAATTCCCTGTGAGGGTGACTAAAATAAGATGACGTGTTTGTCAAAGTGTTATTTACTGCTTTTTTTCGTGTTGGAATGAATGTTAAATATTTAACTGCAAAGTAGTAATGCGTGTTTGATACCTTAATTTGTTTGCATTAAATCATTCTGGGATGTTTGCTGAAATTGATTGGATGTGACACAGCCCTACCAAGAAAATTTTCCACCAGCCGCCACTGCTAATGACACCAATGATTCTCTCCAGGAAAAGTCGGGGCCCTGTATGCAGCTAGCCTTCTCAATTCCTGTCCTGATAGTTTATAGAAAAAGAAAGGAGAGGCTGCGAAGAAACAATAGTAAACCTGCAAACTTATCAAACTTAACATTCATTCCTCGTCAGCCTGTCCAAATACATTGGGCAAATAAAGCTTTAACCACATTAAACTTAGCTTTATTAAATGTCAGGTCTCTGTCAGGAAAAACATTTTTAATCAATGATTTTATTGTTAGGCACAAACTGGACATTTTGTTTTTAACTGAAACTTGGTTAAACCAAGATAACAGTGCAGCTGTTCTTATTGAATCAACACCTCACAACTTCAGTTTCATGAGTGAAACAAGAGCGCAGAAGAAAGGAGGTGGAGTTGCTATTTTATTTAATGATTCTCTTCAATGCAAGCAGATGTCCTTTGGTCATTTTAGTTCTTTTGAATATGTGGCTCTGAATTCCACTCAAGCTTTATTCCTAAACATTTACAGACCACCTAAATACTGTGCAACCTTCTTTGATGAGTTTACTGAACTGCTGTCTATAATCTGTATTGATTTTGACTGTGTTGTTATTGTTGGCGATTTTAATATCCATGTTGATAATCCCCAGGACAGAGGGTCTATAGAACTATGTGGTGTCCTTGAGAACTATGATCTGACTCAGCATGTCACAGGACCCACCCACAACAGGGGGCACACTCTGGACCTAATCATCACCAAAGGTCTAAATATTTCCAAGGTTGCTGTGATTGATGTTGCACTCTCTGATCATTTCTGTGTTTTCTTTGAGAGTGCAATCTCCTTGCACACAAATGTCCAAACCGAGGTTGTGAAAAAGCGTTACATCTCTGAAAAAACCGGTGAACTATTTATTCAGAAGTACTCCTCCACACCAGCCCTCTCTTGCATCTCAGTCAATGAGCTTGTAGATAGCTTCAATTCTAAAGTTAAAAATGTTATTGATGCCATTGCACCCACTAAAGTGAAGGTTGTCTCGGGTAAGCAAAGATCTCCTTGGAGAAATGCCACGCTGGTCAGAATAGAGAAACGAGAGTGTCGGAAAGCTGAGCGCAGGTGGCGAAAAACAAATCTCCAGGTTCACTGCGACATCTATAAAGAGAGACTTCGCAAATATAATTTGGAACTTAGAAATGCAAGGCAGTCCTTCTTCTCTGACATCATAACCAAAAATAATAACAATACACGCGCCTTATTTGCTACCGTCGACAGGCTAACAAACCCACCAGTGTCAGTAGCTGCTGAGCTCCAATCCACCTGGGCTTGCAATCGATTTGCCTCCTTTTTTACTGACAAAATTCAGAAAATTAGACAAGCAGTCAGTGCCTCCACACCAACCACAGGATATGTGTTGTCCCCATCTCTGAATAACATCCATTCAAATATCATGACACAATTTCATTCAATCGACCATAGAAGCTTGGAAGACATTATACAACATCTGAAGTCATCCTCCTGCTGCTTGGATATTCTACCAACACGCTTTTTCAAAGATATTTCAAACTGCATGACCACTGATCTTTTACAAATTGTAAACACATCCCTTCTCTCAGGTGTCTTCCCACAAGCCCTAAAAACTGCAGTTATTAAACCACTCCTAAAGAAGGCTAATTTAGACTCCGCAACAATGAAACATTATAGGCCAATATCAAACCTCCCATTTTTAAGTAAAATAATTGAAAAAGCGTTTTTTCAACAGCTGAACAACTTCTTGGCCGTAAATAACTGTTTTGATGTCTTCCAGTCAGGCTTTCGACAGCACCACAGTACTGAAACTGCTCTTGTTAAGGTTTTCAACGACATCCACTTAAACACAGACAATGGCAGAATTTCAGTCTTAGTATTACTGGATCTCAGTGCTGCATTCGACACGGTCGACCATGACATACTACTAGAAAGACTAAAACTCTGGGTGGGACTCTCTGGCACAGCACTCAACTGGTTTGAATCCTACTTGAAGGACAGAGAATACTTTGTGTCTGTAGCTAATTACACATCAGAACTGACTAAAATGTGGTGTTCCCCAAGGTTCAATACTGAGGCCTCTTCTGTTCAACATCTACATGCTTCCACTAGCTCAGATTATGGAAAACAACAAAGTCTGTTATCATAATTATGCAGACGACACACAAATCTACATAACTATATCCCCAGGGGACTATAATCCCATACAAGGGCTGGGTAAATGCATTGAACAAATCAACAACTGGATGTGCCAGAACTTTCTTCAATTAAACAAAGATAAAACAGAAGTAATTGTTTTTGGTACCAAGGACGAACGATTGAAAGTCAGCGCTCAGCTTCAATCACTGATGTTAAAAACCTCAAACCAAGCCAGAAATCTAGGTGTAGTTATGGATTCAGACCTCAACCTGAACAGCCATATCAAGACAATTACAAAATCAGCCTACTATCACCTGAAGAATATATCAAGGGTTAGAGGACTTATGTCTCAACAGGATTTGGAAAACCTTGTCCATGCATTTATCTTCAGTAGACTGGACTACTGTAACGGTGAGTTTACAGGTCTCTGTAACAAGTCAATCAGAAAGCTGCAGCTGATTCAGAACGCTGCAGCTCGAGTCCTCACTAAGACCAAGAAAGTGGATCACATCACTCCAGTTCTGAGGTCTTTACACTGGCTTCCTGTCCAACAAAGAATTGACTTTAAAATCCTGCTGTTGGTTTATAAAGCACTGAATGGTTTAGGGCCAAAATACATGTCTGATCTGCTGCTACCTTATGAACCATCCCTACTCTTAGGTCGTCTGGGACCGGTCTGCTCTCTGTTCCCAGAGTCACAACTAAACATGGAGAAGCAGCGTTCAGTTTTTCTGCCCCAAATATCTGGAACAAAGTCCCAGAAAGCTGCAGGTCTGCTGAGACCCTCAGCTCCTTTAAGTCAAGATTGAAGACTTTTCTGTTTGCTGCTGCCTTTAATTGAACCAGATTCAAGGATATTAATCAATCTCCTGCATTTCTGCATTTTACTACTGTATTTTATTTCTTACACTGCTTTTTAATGTTTTAATGAATGTTCTTAATTGTTTTTAAATCTCCTTTTCTTATGCCTTATGTTTTGATGCTTTTAATGGTTTTATGTGAAGCACTTTGAATTACCTTGTTGTTGAAATGTGCTATACAAATAAACTTGCCTTGCCTTGCCTTGCCTTCTGCTCCCCGTGTCTCTCTACATTTGGGTTCATCTCCTGCTGCCTTTTTGCCCAAACTTGACAGAAGGAACCAAAACCCAGAATATGGAGCCATCAGATGGATGGTTTGAAGAGGAGCTCTATGATCTGAGTTATTCCTGCTTTGTTTCCGTGGAGCGTGGAGGAGATCTCCTAGTAGGAGATTAAAGAGGCTGTGTTGAGATTGGTGAGCAGGAAGACATCATCAGTGTTATGGATGGTGGCTTCTTTACCGGACTGCTTCTGTCACGGTCTTGGTTTGGTTTGTTTCACGTTTTATTTAGAGTTTCTCTTGTGTCCCGGGTTCTTCTTCTTTTAACTTGTTTGGCGGTTGTCATCCAGTGAAAGGTGCATTACCGTCACCTACTGTGTTGGATTGTGGACCCGAGTACCCTATCCCCGTGTCCCGGGTTCTTCTTCTTCTCTTGGTTTTAATGACGGTTGGCAAACAAGTTTTAGGTGCATTACCGTCACCCACTAATCTGGAGTGTGGACTCAGGATAGTCATTCTGTAATACGACAACCAAACAAACAAACATCAAAATAAACATATATATAATACTCAAATTCTATTCATTAGTCTTGTTGACTCCAAACACTCCAGAAGAAGTCCCCAACATGTCTCACTGAAGCTTGTCTTTAGTACATGAATGATATTCTCCTCTCCCATCTCTCTGAGACCATTTTTTAAAACTTCTCTCACTGACTCGTACCTCTGACAGGACAATAAAACATGGTCCACAGTTTCTTCTTCTTCACAACATTCACACTTTCCATGATTATGTTTTCTAATAACATAGAGGGAACTGTTCAGACCAGTATGTCTTGTCATGACCCTCTCCTCTTTTCTATTTCGTCCACTAGATCCTGCACTCCCAACCAAAGGTTTATTTTAAACAGATATCTTCCTTTGCTCCCTTTATTACATTCAATCTGCCATATCTTTGTGATTTGTCCCTTAATCACCACTTTAGCTTCTGACTTACTTATATTTACATTAACAATATTTCTCCCGCTCTTCAAAGCCTTTTTTGCTGCTTTATCCTCCTTCTCATTGCCATCGACTCCAACATGTGCAGGGACCCACACAAATGTAACCGCCATCCGCATTAGATGGATTCTGAATAGTGCTTGTAGTATTTCATACAGTGAATCCTCTCTGCTTCTGGAGTGGCAACATTTCAGACTGGTTAGTACTGCACATGAGTCTGATGCAATCACCACTCTCTCTGGCCTGACGTCCTCACTGTAAGGCAATAACTATGGCCATCATCTCACATGTAAACACAGAGAAGTCATCACTGAGTCTCTTCACACACTCAGACTGGAATTATGGGATTACTGCTGCTGCTGCTGTTCTACCAGTTTTGGGGTCTTTAGATCCATCTGTATAGATTTGTATATAATTGTGATAATTCCTCCTGATGTATGACTTGAATATCTTACAGTTTCCCCCACATTCATCTCTCATTACTTCAAGGAGGCCAAGATCAATTTCAGGCTGTGGCAGTAACCAAAGAGGAATAGCTGGACCACAGCTGGAGAACAGCTCCTATCCAATATACCCAATTCACTCGCCTTCTCCTTAGCAACCCAACCAAAGCTCTTTGTTGGTGTTTTATCATGTTCCCAGCATGGCTCAACTGCACTTATTGTTGGATGGTTGTTATGTCCTTGTAAACTGGCCCAATATGTAAACTGGCCCAATATGTCATCATGATCTGTATTCTTCTCAGCTCCAACAGCATTTCCCCCATTTCTGCCTGCAATGCCGGCACAGATGTAGTTTTAAAGCCCCACTACATATTCTTAGTGCTTGTATTACATCTAATTTTCCCAATAATGTTTTAGACGCTGACCTATAAGCCACACAGCCATAGTCTATTACTGATCTTATCAGCCCCATATCTATAGCTTTCAAAGCAGACCTGTCAGCTCCACTCTGTTCCCACCAAGCATCTCATTACATTTAACACCTTTTTACATTTATTCACCATTTTATCAATATGTACATTCCATGTGAGCCTAGCATCAAACCACATTCCTACAAATGTGTACGAGTCTGTCATTTTCAGTTCCTTACCATATAAATACAATTTGACCTCTGTTCCAATGTTCTTTCTTGTAAACAAAAGGGTATTTGTTTTTTCCACTGAACATTTAAATCCCCATTCCAATGCCCACTGTTCCACTCTTTTGATTGTTTCCTGCATCTGTTTCACAACATATTCCACATTCATACCTCTTTTCCACAGTGACCCATCATCTGCCAATAAAGATATCCCTATGTTTTGTCCAACATTTTCATATACATCATCAATCATTATTGAAACAATAAAGGACTAATCACACTTCCTTGTGGTGTTCCATTGTCCACCAAATGTCCGACAAACACCTTCCCACTCTCACTTCTATAGAGCGACCAAACAAACATGTTGAACCCATCTGAACATTTTACCTGATATTCCTAATCTTTTAATTTGGATTAATAGTCCCTCTTTCCACAGTGAATCATACGCTTTCTCCACATCAGAAAACACTGCTACCACTACCTCCTCGTTCACTTGTGCCTTCCTCACCTCTGCTTCTAGACATGCTATTGGATCCATTGTTCCCCTTCCTTTTCTAAATCCACGTTGATATTTTGACCTAAGATTCCTAGTTTGATAATAATAAGTTAGTCTTTGTGTGATCATTCGCTCCATGATGTTACACATGTGTGAAGTCAATGCTATTGGTCGATAGTTAGACGGATTAGTGGGATCTTTTCCTGGTTTCCTGATGGGTACTATAACTGCTTGTTTCCAAAGTCCTGGTCATTTTCCTTCCTGACAAACTTTGTTATATAATTCCAAAATCAACTCTAATGCAAAATCAGACAAATGGTTTAACATGATGTAGTAAATCTGATCTTCACCTGGAGCAGTTAGCCCTGATGTTCTTATGGCCCTTTTGATCTCTTCCAAAGTGAAGGGAGCATTCATTGCATCTCCCCTCTCTTCATCTGTTTCCAACAGTTCTTTATTTGCTTCACTTGTTCTCTGTCTTCCACTTAAACCCTCCTCTGACATATTACCACAACTATGGAGCTCAATCAGTGCTTTTGCTAACATTTCTGCCTTTGCTTCATCATCGTTAGCCACCACGCCGCCATTTCCCAGTACTGGATACCCCCACTCCCGTTTTACTGCACTCATCTTCTTTATCATCCCCCAAACTTGATTCATTGAAGTGCTTCTCCCTATTGTGTTACAACATGATCTCCAATACTTCCTTTTACTTTCTTTGGTAGTTTTCCGTACTACTGCTTGCATTCTCTTGTACTCTATTACATTTTTTAAATTGTGGGTGTTTTTTAAAACCTTAAAAGCCTTATTCCGTTTCTTTATTACCTCACTGCACTCATCATTCCACCATGGAACTAACTTCCGCCTCTTTGTACCGGCTTTCCTTAAACTTGTCTGATTGGCAGCTCCAATTATTGCATCTCTCACATGTTCATGAAACGTTTCTACATCCTGTTCTCTATCTATATCTTTAAACCTTGATTCACTCATTTCTCTGAATGTATCCCACTGAGCCTTTCCAAATACCCACCTTTCTCTGTATCCTCTGAACCCACCCTGCTTCCTCTTCCTATTCTACAGAAAATGGGGTAATGATCACTTCCAACAGTAGAATGCTTCCACACCTCCCACACACGAATACCTGCCAATGACCGTGATGCTATGGTCAGGTCTAAACTTGACTCATGACCTGACTTGTAATTCACTCTGAAACTCCAATCATTTAAACATACAAGTCCCAAGGAGTCCATCACCTCCTCTACTATCAATCCATTGCTATCAGTCTTTTCCCCTCCCAGAGAGTGTTATGCGCATTAAAATCACCACACCAAATGACCCGTCTTCTGTCGAGTCCCTTTATTTCTTCTAATGCTTCTAACTCCAATCGTTGACATGGATTGTAAAAATTCACCACAACCAAACGTTCATCCCCTAACCACACTTCAACAACTACATATTCTAGGTCTTTTTCTATTGCTCCATAATAAATTCCTTGCCTAATAAAGGTAGCACATCCTCCCCCATTCCCCCTTCTCTATCCCTTCTTATGCACACATATCCCTGAATCACAAAATCTAAGTTTGGCTGAAGCCATGTCTCTTCAACACATATGATATCTGGTTTGTATTCTAACCCATTAAGAAAACCTTTACATTCTTGGCCATTTGCCAACAGACTCCTTGCATTCCACTGTAGAATGAACATGATGACTAATCCTGTGAACATGTTTCTTTGTTTACGTGTTCACTTCCTGCCTTTGTGTGTTTTCCCGCCACTGTGATTGTCTGCCCCGCCCCTGATTGAATCCACCTGTGTCTAATCTCCTCCACCTCCTCAGTGTATTTAAACCCTGTGTTCCTGTCTCTGTTCCAGTTTGTCTTAGTCCTCTGTGTCTAATGGTTCAGCAGTTTTCTTAGTGTTCATCTTCCTGTTTTTTTTTCACATCTTGGTTTTTCTTTGGATTCTTTGTTACATATTGTTGGACGTTTTCTTTATTAAAATCACCGTTTCTTCCTCCTTCTGCTCCCTGTCTCTCTGTGTTTGGGTCCATCTCTGCTGCCTTTTGGCCTTAACTTGACTCACTGGTTCACTCTTTGTTGTTATTTTAATTTGGTCAGAAGTAAACTCAAATGATCTTAATTTGTAGGAAACCTCATAATAGTACAAAGTATGTATCTGTGTATCTGTATTAAAATCATCTGAGACGTTCACTTCTTCTGCTGATTATTTACCTGCTGATTTTGTTTTGGAAGTCAAAGAGAAAATTAAATTATATATGTAGCTGAAGGTTATGTTGCACCTCTGCTTTATAATAGTAATACAAGAATAAGTCTGCAGCAAGATGGAAACATCTTTATTTATTTTTCACACACTCTAGAACCTTTTTCCTCTTTCCGTTTTCTCCTTCACAATAAAAGCCCCAGACACAGACACTGGACCACTGCTTCCTCGAGAGCTCTTAAAGTCACTCAGAGCCTTTGTAACCTCTGTGAGATGTCTCCTGGATGAATGAATCTCATGCAGCTGCTCAGGCTTGTGGTAACAGCAGGTTCATTCCACATCTGCATTCATGACAAAGGACTCAGTAGAATGTTCATCACTTGTGGACAACTGCGCATGCTCTGTCTAGAAAGACGGCATCACGCTAGTGTTAGCTAGCTATACCGGAGACATTTTACTGGCAATAAAACACATTAAAAACGTATAGTTAACTTATTGAAAACATGGCGAATATAATCTAAGACAAATAATATCCAAACAAATAAAGCCAGCTCAACTCTTATGTACTTTTAAAGTTAGTTAACACCAGTGGCGGCTGGTGGAACATTTTCTTGGTAGGGCTGTGCCACATCCAATCAATTTCAGCAAACATCCCAGAATGATTTAATGCAAACAAATTAAGGTATCAAACACACATTACTACTTTGCAGTTAAATATTTAACATTCATTCCAACACGAAAAAAAGCAGTAAATAACACTTTGACAAACACGTCAGGACATCTTATTAATGTCACCCTCACAGGGAATTCAGTATAATATAATATATATATCATATAATAATATTCTGTATAATATAATAATATATATATCATATAATAATATTCACTATAATATAAAACACACAAACACACACACACACACACACACACATATATATATATAATTATTTATATATAACTATATATCCATTTCTCAGACAGGTGCTTCATGTCCCTCACTCCCTAACTGTCCATGCTGGTTCTGTCCCCGTTGTTTTAAAAAGCTAAATAAGTTATTAGCATGACGTCATCCAGCTAGTCAAACCTGTCTGGTGTACAGCTAGTAGAGAAGCTTCATGTACTGCTTCCCTTTCCTGCTAGTCTGCTGTCTGATTGTGAGGTCAGGCTGATCTGGGATCAGCTCTTTCAGTAGTTTCTCCTCTCAGTTCTCCTCTCAAACGGGTCTTGGAGGAGCAGTGCTCACACTGGCGCTCTCCTGTAGAGACTTCTCCTGACGAGAACGCGCAGCTTGATCTGCCCCAAGCTGAATCTATTTGAGGACGCTGATTGGCTAAATTGTATGTCACTCATTTATATCTTTAGTCAGCATTAAAGCATCATTGGCTAAACTGCTTTATAGACCCGCCTCTTTGGGGCAGTTTCTCCAGCGCCCCAGCAGCTGAGACGTGCACAGAGGAGAGGACGAGCAGACAGGCAGAGAGGACGTTCAGGAAAAGCATATATTTACCGCAGATATCATATTTTACACATATTACTGGGTGATTCCATGTTTCAAAAACACAAATATTGTCAATTTGTATAATTTATTATTATTATTATTTATTTTATTTTTTATTATTTGTAGCTCAAGGGGGGGCGGCGCCCTAGCGCCCTCTATGGACCAGCCGCCACTGCTGGAGAGGCTGTTTCTCACATGACGACCTCTCGTGACCTCTCGTACACGTTTATGTCTCTAACTCTGGCCTACTTCACTCTATTCACTCCAATTCTTTTGTGGGTGACTACTGCCATCATTTGCTATGATGGTGGGTGGGTTTTAGGCTTTACTGAGCATCATTTAATATAGTATTATGAATAATAGTGCTTTCTCACCATACGAATTTGAAAAATTTGACATAGGGCTGTGTTCCATCTTCAGCAGCCATTAACCAGTAATTTATAGAACCTATTTACTCAAATCATATGAGCAAACCCTTCTTAGTGTTAATAATTCTTTGCAATGGTTCACATAGACCTTGTAGTTGGAGTGCAGGGCCCTTTGCGTATGTGTACAATATTTTCGAAAATTAGTCAAAAAATCGTCTAGTGGTTATAAAGTTAAGAGTGCAATTGTAGAAACATGATTTATTGTTTTTAGGTAATAGCATTAAATCGAAGGTGTGTGACTTGTGCTGTGCTGAAGGGGGATGGTAAAGTTGCATCCAGATCTTTTTGTGTTTGAGTCACCTTAGCATGCTGTGCGTAGGTACATTTGATTTGGCAGTGGTTTAGTCATAATTTGCCTACATGTTCTGTGACAAATTCCTCTATAGACATTGATTTAATGTACTGGGAGCTAAGAAAAATAATGTTAGCGTTTTTAATTGTGTTTTACAATCTGCATACGCTCTCTTCAGCCATCCTAATGGTACAACTTTTTCAAATAGGCTAGAGTTTCTGTTTGTGATACCAGAGAACCATGGCTGGGAGACCGTCCACCTCCAAGGATCTAAATGATGATGACTCTGATGAAGACAAGTTGGAAATCTCCGAAGTTAAAGCTAAACTCGGTGCCGAAGTAAACATGAAAGGTTATTGCTACTTACCAAAAGCTATATTTACATTTAATTTAGCAGTTGTCATACTGTGATTTAACTGGTGTTAACAATTGTAATTGGGTGGTGACGTGACAACATTTTCATCAACATGCTGAATAGAGCCGTCTGCCTGCAGTAAAATGGAGAAAACGAGACCAATTTGGGCGGCTGATTATACAGAGTCTCAAGTCCTCAAAAAGTATGTAATGCCAAACATACTGTGTCACTGTTATTCCCTTGCTTTTTTATATTTCATTTTTAATGACTATTCTTGTCTTCCTAGCGTACTCCAGACGCAGCAACCTAGTACTTCTGCAGAACATGTTGCAGACAGTACAGAAGGTAAGCACTTCTATCAGTGTCAACTTCTTGCAGTTTGTCATATATATATATATATATATATATATATATATATATATATAGTCGGTGTGTATGGGGCCATATATACCTGACGCGTGTCACACTTTCAAAGTAATTATATTAATTATTATTAATTATTAAGTACAACTTGTACGTACTTGAAAAACAAATAGGTAATGGTAATGTGCTAAATGAACCTTGTAAACATGGATCCAATATTGAGTCAACGGTCACAGTTTAGGTCAAATGTAGTATTGACATTAATTCCCTGTATGTGTTGCTCTGCAGGCACATTCACCTCTGACGTACAAGAGACTCACAATATGATTGGTAAGATTCCATCAAAATACTATAATGCTGTTTTTATTTTGATTATTGTATCCATTCAAGTCATACTCATCAAGGCGTTTCACTTCTACTCAAATCATTTAGTTTCCTTAAAACAATATAGGTGAACATGACACTGAATGTTATTAGCCTCCTCAAAGTTATTTTATCAATCTGTCTGATTATTTATTTTCCATCTATTTGGTCTTACTTACATCTGTTAACTTCATTTCCCAAGATCTTCATATAAAAGAACTCCAAAAACTGCTAGACGCAGTTGAAGAAGATGATGGTGGAAGTTCAAATGCCACTGAAGCCTCATATGGTGGAACATGGACAGTACGTCAGGCTTTATGCCTTGAAAGATGGCAGAAAGCAAGACCTCAGCTTCTTGAGGCCATGCTGGAGGCAGGAAAGATCCCAAAGGGCCTGTGCCAAGTGTGCAAGGTCAAAGATGCAGTGATTTGTTGCACAGACTGCCGTCCCAAACAAATGCTTTGCTCGAAATGTGATTGTACTGTACATAGGCAATACAGTTTGCACAACAGGTGCTTAGTTGTAGGGGGCAGTTACAAAGCCCTTCCGCCAACCAGTATAATTGCTGAAGAAGCTAGTGGTGAGCCATCACTGTGTGAAGAAGGTAAATATACATTTTGTATGGAATATTTTGGACTAAATAGCTTTTCAATCCTGTCCTACTGTATGATAGACCTGTACTTGCCCGGTAGAACTAACTATTATCCCTTTATCTTTTACATACTTCGTCTCCTGCCATTTGCTCTGCCTAAAAAGATTTGCAGCTGTGATACAGAAAATGTGTCGGTCAGTGGTGGGCAAAAAGTCATCTTCATCAACATAAATGGTAACATATCTTTCAACATTTGTAATGGTGCACAAACATTTTCTTGCCTTAAATGTAAATTTGATTTACTTGTCCCAACAGGTCGTTATGACCTCCGTGTTCCTCTGCTGACCTGTGAAAGCTGCCACTGCCAGTGGACACCACAGTTGAAAGACTTGGTATCAAATGGATACTGGCCTGGGACAATTGATTTCCACACGCTTTTTGCCATCGATATATTTCTCACCTTTGAAGATCTGAAAATCAGTGCACCTGGTCTGAGTAGACACGCTTTCATTCGAATGCTGGAAAGTCGCTCAGTTCGTGCTGGCAACTAATGTGGTAATGCACATTCTAGATCAATTATAACAACTGTGTATGGTATTATATATTTGGCATTTGTGCCATAATTTGCAAAAGGACTTTTAAATATTATACTTTATCTCCCACAAGTTATGCAATTGATGCAGGTTGACATCTGTCTTGCCATTCATTATGCATTCATATTTACTAGGTTGGCATAACATCTGCTGAGAATTTCCAAAGAAGTTTCTTGGAGTGGACGTATTGCCGGCACGAGATCGACAAACTTCTTGGAGATGACCATTTCTCATGTCCTGCCTGTGGAGAGAACATGGTCGCAGTGTCTCTTGATGGCAACAGAAAAATGTATCGCTTCAATCGTAAAGGGTAAGTTGCAAGAAAGCAACATGGACATTTTCTTTATTTACTATATTCATCCATTAACTGCTTTTTTCTTCCTAGGGTGGATGAATGCCCATATTTTGAAGGGACTTTCATTGCCAAAGACACAGATGTCGAAGCATTTGTGAAAAGGGTTAGAGACAAAGTCAAATCGGTGAGTTTTACCGTGATATATGTCATAACATTCTCTTTATGTGCAAAAGTTAGTGGTGATGTAAAATGCATACGATGTAATTACTTTTTTGTATTGCTTGTTACATTAGGCACCTGGACGCCCATCCTGTGGTAAATCAAACTTCAAAGCAGGGAGGGAGGCTACCAGGAAGTCCGAGCCCAGGCTGGATGAACACGGCATGATGACATCAGTCTGCAGACACTGCATTCTATTTCAATCAGGAGAGACAAGTGAATGATTAGTAAACATTTATTATGACAGATGAAGCGTCATGAGTTACACAGAAATTGTTTGGCGCTTGAACTCGACAAGGAGATTTGTGATTGCGTTGTGATTGCCCTGAGCGGCAGCAATAAATATAAATTCCCCAAAAGTGAGGAGGGAACATGCGATATGATGTGCCGGCAGTAGAACCAGCCCTGCCCTACTTGTGATGACTGCTTTAGCCAGCATTGACTAATGGTCAGCAGTGACCTGAAAGGACCCGTTTGAGCTAAGAAAACGTTGCTAGTGTCCTGGAATGACCGGCATGACATTTTATGGATTTCACCAGCGGGAAGTCTCCATTACCTGCCCCTTTTAATGAATCGGCCATCCCTCATGGGACGTTCGATGATTTACCCCCAAAAGAGGTCAGCATGACCTGGATTAGCACTGGATGAATCTGATGCTACGTCAATATACGGTTATGACAATATCAGAAACTGAACGACTTGTAAAATTGGAATGGATATGCTACTTACATGATATGACTATATAACACCACTTACCCGATATGATTGATATGACGCCATAAATCAGCATGCGATTAAGATAGAGATTAGTAGTGGTTAAAGGGCAGCAGTGCCCATCTTGTGATGACTGATGTAGCCAGCAGTGGCTAGAGGGCTGCGTGCCCATCTTGTGATGATGATGTAGTCAGCAGTGGCTAGAGGGCTGCGTGCCCTGCTTGTGATGACTGATGTAGCCAGCAGTGGCTAGAAGGCTGTGTGCCCTGCTTGTGATGACTGATGTAGCCAGCAGTGGCTAGAGGGCTGCGTGCCCTGCTTGTGATGACTGATGTAGTCAGCAGTGGCTAGAAGGCTGTGTGCCCTGCTTGTGATGACTGATGTAGTCAGCAGTGGCTAAAGGGCTGCGTGCCCTGCTTGTGATGACTGATGTAGTCAGCAGTGGCTAGAGGGCTGCGTGCCCATCTTGTGATGACTGATGTAGCCAGCAATGGCTAAAGGGCTGCGTGCCCTGCTTGTGATGACTGATGTAGTCAGCAGTGGCTAAAGGGCTGCGTGCCCTGCTTGTGATGACTGATGTAGCCAGCAGTGGCTAGAGGGCTGCGTGCCCTGCTTGTGATGACTGATGTAGTCAGCAGTGGCTAGAAGGCTGTGTGCCCTGCTTGTGATGACTGATGTAGTCAGCAGTGGCTAGAGGGCTGCGTGCCCTGCTTGTGATGACTGATGTAGTCAGCAGTGGCTAGAGGGCTGCGTGCCCTGCTTGTGATGACTGATGTAGCCAGCAGTGGCTAGAGGGCTGCGTGCCCTGCTTGTGATGACTGATGTAGCCAGCAGTGGCTAAAGGGCTGCGTGCCCTGCTTGTGATGACTGATGTAGTCAGCAGTGGCTAAAGGGCTGCGTGCCCTGCTTGTGATGACTGATGTAGTCAGCAGTGGCTAGAAGGCTGTGTGCCCTGCTTGTGATGACTGATGTAGCCAGCAGTGGCTAAAGGGCTGCGTGCCCATCTTGTGATGACTGATGTAGTCAGCAGTGGCTAGAAGGCTGTGTGCCCTGCTTGTGATGACTGATGTAGCCAGCAGTGGCTAGAAGGCTGCGTGCCCTGCTTGTGATGACTGATGTAGCCAGCAGTGGCTAGAGGGCTGCGTGCCCTGCTTGTGATGACTGATGTAGCCAGCAGTGGCTAGAGGGCTGCGTGCCCTGCTTGTGATGACTGATGTAGCCAGCAGTGGCTAAAGGGCTGCGTGCCCATCTTGTGATGACTGATGTAGTCAGCAGTGGCTCTTTTATTCATTTTAACCATTTTGACCATTTTTAGTGAATTTAATGTGTTTTTTGCGAGGTGTTGTAATTTTTTACCGGTACTTCCCGGATGAATTTTATCCAGCCACTGCACATGCATCACGGGGAGGTGGTCCTGAATATTCCTGTATGGTTCTTTTATTCATTTTAACCATTTTGACCATTTTTAGTGAATTTAATGTGTTTTTTGCGAGGTGTTGTAATTTTTTACCGGTACTTCCCGGATGAATTTTATCCAGCCACTGCACATGCATCACGGGGAGGTGGTCTTGAATTTTCCTGGTTAGTTATTTTATTCATTTTAAGCGTTTTAACAATTTTTATAATTTTTCCAAGTTTTGGCCTCAGTGCTGTTTGTACTCTGACATATTTTCACAAATTCTCGATTTGTACTACCAAGTGTACGAAACTCGGGGAGGGCCAGGGATGGGTTTTAACCCAGGGAGGGGGCTTAAGAGTGGGGGCACGGGACCCCCTGGAGCACGGGGGCACAGGGGCATGTTGCGGAGGTGTTTCTGCGGGGTTGGGGTGGGGGGTGTCCGGGTAAGTGTATGTTCAAGTGTTGGCTGGTGGAGGAGTGTGGAGGGAGGCTGATTTTCTTAATTCTGACCCCAGTTAGGGTGCTGGAAGGTGCTGGGAGGTGCTGGGAGGTCCAGGGGGTGGTTGTGGAGGTAGTTTACCCGGGGAAAGTACCTGTTTTGTGGGTAATTAAAGTGACTTTGGTGATTTGGGTCATTTTTTGGTACTTCTAATATTGAGCTTTCCAGGTGTTTGTGAGGTGCATCGATACTTCCCGGATGACTTTTAGCCTGGGACTGCACTCGTTTCCCGGGTAGGTGTCCCTGAGTGTAGGTGGGGGGTTATTTTCTTCATTTTAACCATTTTGCCCATTTTTAGTGAATTTAATGTGTTTTTTGCGAGGTGTTGTAATTTTTTACCGGTACTTCCCGGATGAATTTTATCCAGCCACTGCACATGCATCACGGGGAGGTGGTCCTGAATATTCCTGTATGGTTCTTTTATTCATTTTAACCATTTTGACCATTTTTAGTGAATTTAATGTGTTTTTTGCGAGGTGTTGTAATTTTTTACCGGTACTTCCCGGATGAATTTTATCCAGCCACTGCACATGCATCACGGGGAGGTGGTCTTGAATTTTCCTGGTTAGTTA
This sequence comes from Leptoclinus maculatus, assembly GCA_032191485.1. NCBI lineage: Eukaryota > Metazoa > Chordata > Actinopteri > Perciformes > Stichaeidae > Leptoclinus > Leptoclinus maculatus. Next base: position 316,134 of record JAVDOI010000167.1, read on the forward strand.
TTTTATTCATTTTAAGCGTTTTAACAATTTTTATAATTTTTCCAAGTTTTGGCCTCAGTGCTGTTTGTACTCTGACATATTTTCACAAATTCTCGATTTGTACTACCAAGTGTACGAAACTCGGGGAGGGCCAGGGATGGGTTTTAACCCAGGGAGGGGGCTTAAGAGTGGGGGCACGGGACCCCCTGGAGCACGGGGGCACAGGGGCATGTTGCGGAGGTGTTTCTGCGGGGTTGGGGTGGGGGGTGTCCGGGTAAGTGTATGTTCAAGTGTTGGCTGGTGGAGGAGTGTGGAGGGAGGCTGATTTTCTTAATTCTGACCCCAGTTAGGGTGCTGGAAGGTGCTGGGAGGTGCTGGGAGGTCCAGGGGGTGGTTGTGGAGGTAGTTTACCCGGGGAAAGTACCTGTTTTGTGGGTAATTAAAGTGACTTTGGTGATTTGGGTCATTTTTTGGTACTTCTAATATTGAGCTTTCCAGGTGTTTGTGAGGTGCATCGATACTTCCCGGATGACTTTTAGCCTGGGACTGCACTCGTTTCCCGGGTAGGTGTCCCTGAGTGTAGGTGGGGGGTTATTTTCTTCATTTTAACCATTTTGCCCATTTTTAGTGAATTTAATGTGTTTTTTGCGAGGTGTTGTAATTTTTTACCGGTACTTCCCGGATGAATTTTATCCAGCCACTGCACATGCATCACGGGGAGGTGGTCCTGAATATTCCTGTATGGTTCTTTTATTCATTTTAACCATTTTGCCCATTTTTAGTGAATTTAATGTGTTTTTTGCGAGGTGTTGTAATTTTTTACCGGTACTTCCCGGATGAATTTTATCCAGCCACTGCACATGCATCACGGGGAGGTGGTCCTGAATATTCCTGTATGGTTCTTTTATTCATTTTAACCATTTTGACCATTTTTAGTGAATTTAATGTGTTTTTTGCGAGGTGTTGTAATTTTTTACCGGTACTTCCCGGATGAATTTTATCCAGCCACTGCACATGCATCACGGGGAGGTGGTCTTGAATTTTCCTGGTTAGTTATTTTATTCATTTTAAGCGTTTTAACAATTTTTATAATTTTTCCAAGTTTTGGCCTCAGTGCTGTTTGTACTCTGACATATTTTCACAAATTCTCGATTTGTACTACCAAGTGTACGAAACTCGGGGAGGGCCAGGGATGGGTTTTAACCCAGGGAGGGGGCTTAAGAGTGGGGGCACGGGACCCCCTGGAGCACGGGGGCACAGGGGCATGTTGCGGAGGTGTTTCTGCGGGGTTGGGGTGGGGGGTGTCCGGGTAAGTGTATGTTCAAGTGTTGGCTGGTGGAGGAGTGTGGAGGGAGGCTGATTTTCTTAATTCTGACCCCAGTTAGGGTGCTGGAAGGTGCTGGGAGGTGCTGGGAGGTCCAGGGGGTGGTTGTGGAGGTAGTTTACCCGGGGAAAGTACCTGTTTTGTGGGTAATTAAAGTGACTTTGGTGATTTGGGTCATTTTTTGGTACTTCTAATATTGAGCTTTCCAGGTGTTTGTGAGGTGCATCGATACTTCCCGGATGACTTTTAGCCTGGGACTGCACTCGTTTCCCGGGTAGGTGTCCCTGAGTGTAGGTGGGGGGTTATTTTCTTCATTTTAACCATTTTGCCCATTTTTAGTGAATTTAATGTGTTTTTTGCGAGGTGTTGTAATTTTTTACCGGTACTTCCCGGATGAATTTTATCCAGCCACTGCACATGCATCACGGGGAGGTGGTCCTGAATATTCCTGTATGGTTCTTTTATTCATTTTAACCATTTTGACCATTTTTAGTGAATTTAATGTGTTTTTTGCGAGGTGTTGTAATTTTTTACCGGTACTTCCCGGATGAATTTTATCCAGCCACTGCACATGCATCACGGGGAGGTGGTCTTGAATTTTCCTGGTTAGTTATTTTATTCATTTTAAGCGTTTTAACAATTTTTATAATTTTTCCAAGTTTTGGCCTCAGTGCTGTTTGTACTCTGACATATTTTCACAAATTCTCGATTTGTACTACCAAGTGTACGAAACTCGGGGAGGGCCAGGGATGGGTTTTAACCCAGGGAGGGGGCTTAAGAGTGGGGGCACGGGACCCCCTGGAGCACGGGGGCACAGGGGCATGTTGCGGAGGTGTTTCTGCGGGGTTGGGGTGGGGGGTGTCCGGGTAAGTGTATGTTCAAGTGTTGGCTGGTGGAGGAGTGTGGAGGGAGGCTGATTTTCTTAATTCTGACCCCAGTTAGGGTGCTGGAAGGTGCTGGGAGGTGCTGGGAGGTCCAGGGGGTGGTTGTGGAGGTAGTTTACCCGGGGAAAGTACCTGTTTTGTGGGTAATTAAAGTGACTTTGGTGATTTGGGTCATTTTTTGGTACTTCTAATATTGAGCTTTCCAGGTGTTTGTGAGGTGCATCGATACTTCCCGGATGACTTTTAGCCTGGGACTGCACTCGTTTCCCGGGTAGGTGTCCCTGAGTGTAGGTGGGGGGTTATTTTCTTCATTTTAACCATTTTGCCCATTTTTAGTGAATTTAATGTGTTTTTTGCGAGGTGTTGTAATTTTTTACCGGTACTTCCCGGATGAATTTTATCCAGCCACTGCACATGCATCACGGGGAGGTGGTCCTGAATATTCCTGTATGGTTCTTTTATTCATTTTAACCATTTTGCCCATTTTTAGTGAATTTAATGTGTTTTTTGCGAGGTGTTGTAATTTTTTACCGGTACTTCCCGGATGAATTTTATCCAGCCACTGCACATGCATCACGGGGAGGTGGTCCTGAATATTCCTGTATGGTTCTTTTATTCATTTTAACCATTTTGACCATTTTTAGTGAATTTAATGTGTTTTTTGCGAGGTGTTGTAATTTTTTACCGGTACTTCCCGGATGAATTTTATCCAGCCACTGCACATGCATCACGGGGAGGTGGTCTTGAATTTTCCTGGTTAGTTATTTTATTCATTTTAAGCGTTTTAACAATTTTTATAATTTTTCCAAGTTTTGGCCTCAGTGCTGTTTGTACTCTGACATATTTTCACAAATTCTCGATTTGTACTACCAAGTGTACGAAACTCGGGGAGGGCCAGGGATGGGTTTTAACCCAGGGAGGGGGCTTAAGAGTGGGGGCACGGGACCCCCTGGAGCACGGGGGCACAGGGGCATGTTGCGGAGGTGTTTCTGCGGGGTTGGGGTGGGGGGTGTCCGGGTAAGTGTATGTTCAAGTGTTGGCTGGTGGAGGAGTGTGGAGGGAGGCTGATTTTCTTAATTCTGACCCCAGTTAGGGTGCTGGAAGGTGCTGGGAGGTGCTGGGAGGTCCAGGGGGTGGTTGTGGAGGTAGTTTACCCGGGGAAAGTACCTGTTTTGTGGGTAATTAAAGTGACTTTGGTGATTTGGGTCATTTTTTGGTACTTCTAATATTGAGCTTTCCAGGTGTTTGTGAGGTGCATCGATACTTCCCGGATGACTTTTAGCCTGGGACTGCACTCGTTTCCCGGGTAGGTGTCCCTGAGTGTAGGTGGGGGGTTATTTTCTTCATTTTAACCATTTTGCCCATTTTTAGTGAATTTAATGTGTTTTTTGCGAGGTGTTGTAATTTTTTACCGGTACTTCCCGGATGAATTTTATCCAGCCACTGCACATGCATCACGGGGAGGTGGTCCTGAATATTCCTGTATGGTTCTTTTATTCATTTTAACCATTTTGACCATTTTTAGTGAATTTAATGTGTTTTTTGCGAGGTGTTGTAATTTTTTACCGGTACTTCCCGGATGAATTTTATCCAGCCACTGCACATGCATCACGGGGAGGTGGTCTTGAATTTTCCTGGTTAGTTATTTTATTCATTTTAAGCGTTTTAACAATTTTTATAATTTTTCCAAGTTTTGGCCTCAGTGCTGTTTGTACTCTGACATATTTTCACAAATTCTCGATTTGTACTACCAAGTGTACGAAACTCGGGGAGGGCCAGGGATGGGTTTTAACCCAGGGAGGGGGCTTAAGAGTGGGGGCACGGGACCCCCTGGAGCACGGGGGCACAGGGGCATGTTGCGGAGGTGTTTCTGCGGGGTTGGGGTGGGGGGTGTCCGGGTAAGTGTATGTTCAAGTGTTGGCTGGTGGAGGAGTGTGGAGGGAGGCTGATTTTCTTAATTCTGACCCCAGTTAGGGTGCTGGAAGGTGCTGGGAGGTGCTGGGAGGTCCAGGGGGTGGTTGTGGAGGTAGTTTACCCGGGGAAAGTACCTGTTTTGTGGGTAATTAAAGTGACTTTGGTGATTTGGGTCATTTTTTGGTACTTCTAATATTGAGCTTTCCAGGTGTTTGTGAGGTGCATCGATACTTCCCGGATGACTTTTAGCCTGGGACTGCACTCGTTTCCCGGGTAGGTGTCCCTGAGTGTAGGTGGGGGGTTATTTTCTTCATTTTAACCATTTTGCCCATTTTTAGTGAATTTAATGTGTTTTTTGCGAGGTGTTGTAATTTTTTACCGGTACTTCCCGGATGAATTTTATCCAGCCACTGCACATGCATCACGGGGAGGTGGTCCTGAATATTCCTGTATGGTTCTTTTATTCATTTTAACCATTTTGACCATTTTTAGTGAATTTAATGTGTTTTTTGCGAGGTGTTGTAATTTTTTACCGGTACTTCCCGGATGAATTTTATCCAGCCACTGCACATGCATCACGGGGAGGTGGTCTTGAATTTTCCTGGTTAGTTATTTTATTCATTTTAAGCGTTTTAACAATTTTTATAATTTTTCCAAGTTTTGGCCTCAGTGCTGTTTGTACTCTGACATATTTTCACAAATTCTCGATTTGTACTACCAAGTGTACGAAACTCGGGGAGGGCCAGGGATGGGTTTTAACCCAGGGAGGGGGCTTAAGAGTGGGGGCACGGGACCCCCTGGAGCACGGGGGCACAGGGGCATGTTGCGGAGGTGTTTCTGCGGGGTTGGGGTGGGGGGTGTCCGGGTAAGTGTATGTTCAAGTGTTGGCTGGTGGAGGAGTGTGGAGGGAGGCTGATTTTCTTAATTCTGACCCCAGTTAGGGTGCTGGAAGGTGCTGGGAGGTGCTGGGAGGTCCAGGGGGTGGTTGTGGAGGTAGTTTACCCGGGGAAAGTACCTGTTTTGTGGGTAATTAAAGTGACTTTGGTGATTTGGGTCATTTTTTGGTACTTCTAATATTGAGCTTTCCAGGTGTTTGTGAGGTGCATCGATACTTCCCGGATGACTTTTAGCCTGGGACTGCACTCGTTTCCCGGGTAGGTGTCCCTGAGTGTAGGTGGGGGGTTATTTTCTTCATTTTAACCATTTTGCCCATTTTTAGTGAATTTAATGTGTTTTTTGCGAGGTGTTGTAATTTTTTACCGGTACTTCCCGGATGAATTTTATCCAGCCACTGCACATGCATCACGGGGAGGTGGTCCTGAATATTCCTGTATGGTTCTTTTATTCATTTTAACCATTTTGACCATTTTTAGTGAATTTAATGTGTTTTTTGCGAGGTGTTGTAATTTTTTACCGGTACTTCCCGGATGAATTTTATCCAGCCACTGCACATGCATCACGGGGAGGTGGTCTTGAATTTTCCTGGTTAGTTATTTTATTCATTTTAAGCGTTTTAACAATTTTTATAATTTTTCCAAGTTTTGGCCTCAGTGCTGTTTGTACTCTGACATATTTTCACAAATTCTCGATTTGTACTACCAAGTGTACGAAACTCGGGGAGGGCCAGGGATGGGTTTTAACCCAGGGAGGGGGCTTAAGAGTGGGGGCACGGGACCCCCTGGAGCACGGGGGCACAGGGGCATGTTGCGGAGGTGTTTCTGCGGGGTTGGGGTGGGGGGTGTCCGGGTAAGTGTATGTTCAAGTGTTGGCTGGTGGAGGAGTGTGGAGGGAGGCTGATTTTCTTAATTCTGACCCCAGTTAGGGTGCTGGAAGGTGCTGGGAGGTGCTGGGAGGTCCAGGGGGTGGTTGTGGAGGTAGTTTACCCGGGGAAAGTACCTGTTTTGTGGGTAATTAAAGTGACTTTGGTGATTTGGGTCATTTTTTGGTACTTCTAATATTGAGCTTTCCAGGTGTTTGTGAGGTGCATCGATACTTCCCGGATGACTTTTAGCCTGGGACTGCACTCGTTTCCCGGGTAGGTGTCCCTGAGTGTAGGTGGGGGGTTATTTTCTTCATTTTAACCATTTTGCCCATTTTTAGTGAATTTAATGTGTTTTTTGCGAGGTGTTGTAATTTTTTACCGGTACTTCCCGGATGAATTTTATCCAGCCACTGCACATGCATCACGGGGAGGTGGTCCTGAATATTCCTGTATGGTTCTTTTATTCATTTTAACCATTTTGACCATTTTTAGTGAATTTAATGTGTTTTTTGCGAGGTGTTGTAATTTTTTACCGGTACTTCCCGGATGAATTTTATCCAGCCACTGCACATGCATCACGGGGAGGTGGTCTTGAATTTTCCTGGTTAGTTATTTTATTCATTTTAAGCGTTTTAACAATTTTTATAATTTTTCCAAGTTTTGGCCTCAGTGCTGTTTGTACTCTGACATATTTTCACAAATTCTCGATTTGTACTACCAAGTGTACGAAACTCGGGGAGGGCCAGGGATGGGTTTTAACCCAGGGAGGGGGCTTAAGAGTGGGGGCACGGGACCCCCTGGAGCACGGGGGCACAGGGGCATGTTGCGGAGGTGTTTCTGCGGGGTTGGGGTGGGGGGTGTCCGGGTAAGTGTATGTTCAAGTGTTGGCTGGTGGAGGAGTGTGGAGGGAGGCTGATTTTCTTAATTCTGACCCCAGTTAGGGTGCTGGAAGGTGCTGGGAGGTGCTGGGAGGTCCAGGGGGTGGTTGTGGAGGTAGTTTACCCGGGGAAAGTACCTGTTTTGTGGGTAATTAAAGTGACTTTGGTGATTTGGGTCATTTTTTGGTACTTCTAATATTGAGCTTTCCAGGTGTTTGTGAGGTGCATCGATACTTCCCGGATGACTTTTAGCCTGGGACTGCACTCGTTTCCCGGGTAGGTGTCCCTGAGTGTAGGTGGGGGGTTATTTTCTTCATTTTAACCATTTTGCCCATTTTTAGTGAATTTAATGTGTTTTTTGCGAGGTGTTGTAATTTTTTACCGGTACTTCCCGGATGAATTTTATCCAGCCACTGCACATGCATCACGGGGAGGTGGTCCTGAATATTCCTGTATGGTTCTTTTATTCATTTTAACCATTTTGACCATTTTTAGTGAATTTAATGTGTTTTTTGCGAGGTGTTGTAATTTTTTACCGGTACTTCCCGGATGAATTTTATCCAGCCACTGCACATGCATCACGGGGAGGTGGTCTTGAATTTTCCTGGTTAGTTATTTTATTCATTTTAAGCGTTTTAACAATTTTTATAATTTTTCCAAGTTTTGGCCTCAGTGCTGTTTGTACTCTGACATATTTTCACAAATTCTCGATTTGTACTACCAAGTGTACGAAACTCGGGGAGGGCCAGGGATGGGTTTTAACCCAGGGAGGGGGCTTAAGAGTGGGGGCACGGGACCCCCTGGAGCACGGGGGCACAGGGGCATGTTGCGGAGGTGTTTCTGCGGGGTTGGGGTGGGGGGTGTCCGGGTAAGTGTATGTTCAAGTGTTGGCTGGTGGAGGAGTGTGGAGGGAGGCTGATTTTCTTAATTCTGACCCCAGTTAGGGTGCTGGAAGGTGCTGGGAGGTGCTGGGAGGTCCAGGGGGTGGTTGTGGAGGTAGTTTACCCGGGGAAAGTACCTGTTTTGTGGGTAATTAAAGTGACTTTGGTGATTTGGGTCATTTTTTGGTACTTCTAATATTGAGCTTTCCAGGTGTTTGTGAGGTGCATCGATACTTCCCGGATGACTTTTAGCCTGGGACTGCACTCGTTTCCCGGGTAGGTGTCCCTGAGTGTAGGTGGGGGGTTATTTTCTTCATTTTAACCATTTTGCCCATTTTTAGTGAATTTAATGTGTTTTTTGCGAGGTGTTGTAATTTTTTACCGGTACTTCCCGGATGAATTTTATCCAGCCACTGCACATGCATCACGGGGAGGTGGTCCTGAATATTCCTGTATGGTTCTTTTATTCATTTTAACCATTTTGACCATTTTTAGTGAATTTAATGTGTTTTTTGCGAGGTGTTGTAATTTTTTACCGGTACTTCCCGGATGAATTTTATCCAGCCACTGCACATGCATCACGGGGAGGTGGTCCTGAATATTCCTGTATGGTTCTTTTATTCATTTTAACCATTTTGACCATTTTTAGTGAATTTAATGTGTTTTTTGCGAGGTGTTGTAATTTTTTACCGGTACTTCCCGGATGAATTTTATCCAGCCACTGCACATGCATCACGGGGAGGTGGTCTTGAATTTTCCTGGTTAGTTATTTTATTCATTTTAAGCGTTTTAACAATTTTTATAATTTTTCCAAGTTTTGGCCTCAGTGCTGTTTGTACTCTGACATATTTTCACAAATTCTCGATTTGTACTACCAAGTGTACGAAACTCGGGGAGGGCCAGGGATGGGTTTTAACCCAGGGAGGGGGCTTAAGAGTGGGGGCACGGGACCCCCTGGAGCACGGGGGCACAGGGGCATGTTGCGGAGGTGTTTCTGCGGGGTTGGGGTGGGGGGTGTCCGGGTAAGTGTATGTTCAAGTGTTGGCTGGTGGAGGAGTGTGGAGGGAGGCTGATTTTCTTAATTCTGACCCCAGTTAGGGTGCTGGAAGGTGCTGGGAGGTGCTGGGAGGTCCAGGGGGTGGTTGTGGAGGTAGTTTACCCGGGGAAAGTACCTGTTTTGTGGGTAATTAAAGTGACTTTGGTGATTTGGGTCATTTTTTGGTACTTCTAATATTGAGCTTTCCAGGTGTTTGTGAGGTGCATCGATACTTCCCGGATGACTTTTAGCCTGGGACTGCACTCGTTTCCCGGGTAGGTGTCCCTGAGTGTAGGTGGGGGGTTATTTTCTTCATTTTAACCATTTTGCCCATTTTTAGTGAATTTAATGTGTTTTTTGCGAGGTGTTGTAATTTTTTACCGGTACTTCCCGGATGAATTTTATCCAGCCACTGCACATGCATCACGGGGAGGTGGTCCTGAATATTCCTGTATGGTTCTTTTATTCATTTTAACCATTTTGACCATTTTTAGTGAATTTAATGTGTTTTTTGCGAGGTGTTGTAATTTTTTACCGGTACTTCCCGGATGAATTTTATCCAGCCACTGCACATGCATCACGGGGAGGTGGTCTTGAATTTTCCTGGTTAGTTATTTTATTCATTTTAAGCGTTTTAACAATTTTTATAATTTTTCCAAGTTTTGGCCTCAGTGCTGTTTGTACTCTGACATATTTTCACAAATTCTCGATTTGTACTACCAAGTGTACGAAACTCGGGGAGGGCCAGGGATGGGTTTTAACCCAGGGAGGGGGCTTAAGAGTGGGGGCACGGGACCCCCTGGAGCACGGGGGCACAGGGGCATGTTGCGGAGGTGTTTCTGCGGGGTTGGGGTGGGGGGTGTCCGGGTAAGTGTATGTTCAAGTGTTGGCTGGTGGAGGAGTGTGGAGGGAGGCTGATTTTCTTAATTCTGACCCCAGTTAGGGTGCTGGAAGGTGCTGGGAGGTGCTGGGAGGTCCAGGGGGTGGTTGTGGAGGTAGTTTACCCGGGGAAAGTACCTGTTTTGTGGGTAATTAAAGTGACTTTGGTGATTTGGGTCATTTTTTGGTACTTCTAATATTGAGCTTTCCAGGTGTTTGTGAGGTGCATCGATACTTCCCGGATGACTTTTAGCCTGGGACTGCACTCGTTTCCCGGGTAGGTGTCCCTGAGTGTAGGTGGGGGGTTATTTTCTTCATTTTAACCATTTTGCCCATTTTTAGTGAATTTAATGTGTTTTTTGCGAGGTGTTGTAATTTTTTACCGGTACTTCCCGGATGAATTTTATCCAGCCACTGCACATGCATCACGGGGAGGTGGTCCTGAATATTCCTGTATGGTTCTTTTATTCATTTTAACCATTTTGACCATTTTTAGTGAATTTAATGTGTTTTTTGCGAGGTGTTGTAATTTTTTACCGGTACTTCCCGGATGAATTTTATCCAGCCACTGCACATGCATCACGGGGAGGTGGTCTTGAATTTTCCTGGTTAGTTATTTTATTCATTTTAAGCGTTTTAACAATTTTTATAATTTTTCCAAGTTTTGGCCTCAGTGCTGTTTGTACTCTGACATATTTTCACAAATTCTCGATTTGTACTACCAAGTGTACGAAACTCGGGGAGGGCCAGGGATGGGTTTTAACCCAGGGAGGGGGCTTAAGAGTGGGGGCACGGGACCCCCTGGAGCACGGGGGCACAGGGGCATGTTGCGGAGGTGTTTCTGCGGGGTTGGGGTGGGGGGTGTCCGGGTAAGTGTATGTTCAAGTGTTGGCCTGGTGGAGGAGTGTGGAGGGAGGCTGATTTTCTTAATTCTGACCCCAGTTAGGGTGCTGGAAGGTGCTGGGAGGTGCTGGGAGGTCCAGGGGGTGGTTGTGGAGGTAGTTTACCCGGGGAAAGTACCTGTTTTGTGGGTAATTAAAGTGACTTTGGTGATTTGGGTCATTTTTTGGTACTTCTAATATTGAGCTTTCCAGGTGTTTGTGAGGTGCATCGATACTTCCCGGATGACTTTTAGCCTGGGACTGCACTCGTTTCCCGGGTAGGTGTCCCTGAGTGTAGGTGGGGGGTTATTTTCTTCATTTTAACCATTTTGCCCATTTTTAGTGAATTTAATGTGTTTTTTGCGAGGTGTTGTAATTTTTTACCGGTACTTCCCGGATGAATTTTATCCAGCCACTGCACATGCATCACGGGGAGGTGGTCCTGAATATTCCTGTATGGTTCTTTTATTCATTTTAACCATTTTGACCATTTTTAGTGAATTTAATGTGTTTTTTGCGAGGTGTTGTAATTTTTTACCGGTACTTCCCGGATGAATTTTATCCAGCCACTGCACATGCATCACGGGGAGGTGGTCTTGAATTTTCCTGGTTAGTTATTTTATTCATTTTAAGCGTTTTAACAATTTTTATAATTTTTCCAAGTTTTGGCCTCAGTGCTGTTTGTACTCTGACATATTTTCACAAATTCTCGATTTGTACTACCAAGTGTACGAAACTCGGGGAGGGCCAGGGATGGGTTTTAACCCAGGGAGGGGGCTTAAGAGTGGGGGCACGGGACCCCCTGGAGCACGGGGGCACAGGGGCATGTTGCGGAGGTGTTTCTGCGGGGTTGGGGTGGGGGGTGTCCGGGTAAGTGTATGTTCAAGTGTTGGCTGGTGGAGGAGTGTGGAGGGAGGCTGATTTTCTTAATTCTGACCCCAGTTAGGGTGCTGGAAGGTGCTGGGAGGTGCTGGAGGTCCAGGGGGTGGTTGTGGAGGTAGTTTACCCGGGGAAAGTACCTGTTTTGTGGGTAATTAAAGTGACTTTGGTGATTTGGGTCATTTTTTGGTACTTCTAATATTGAGCTTTCCAGGTGTTTGTGAGGTGCATCGATACTTCCCGGATGACTTTTAGCCTGGG
>JAVDOI010000168.1:0-12500 GCA_032191485.1 Leptoclinus maculatus
ATGATCAGTCTGAAGTCTCGGATGCAGAACTTCGGCCTGCAGCGTTACCAGTGGCTCACACACACCTGGAACAGCTTCCAGACAGAGGTCAGAGGATACACACACACACACACACACACACACACAGACACACACTGAGCTGACAGGTGTGTGTGTGTGTGTGTTGTCCTCAGTTTAAATGCTGCGGGGTGATCTACTTCACTGATTGGCTGGAGATGACAGAGATGGAGTGGCCTCCTGACTCCTGCTGCTCCAATCAGTATCCAGGATGTGCTCGCCACGCCCACTACCACGACCTCAGCGACCTGCACCAAGAGGTGAGGCACCGCCGCCTCTGATTGGACGAGAGACAATCGGAGCCACGGCTGCTTTCGTCCAATCAGAGACGTCGATCTGCTCTGAGTCTTTTTTATTTGGTGTTTTTGTTTCAGGGCTGCGGTCCAAAGATCTACGGCTTCATTCGAGGGACGAAGCAGCTGCAGGCGCTGCGTTTCCTGGGAGTGTCCATCGGCGTGGCTCAGATCCTCGCCATGGCGCTCACCCTCACGCTCCTCTGGGCACTTTACTACGGGAGGAAGTCTCCAGAGCCGGACCCGAACCAGGACCAGGACCCGGAGGACTCGGCCCCCCTCACCGTCACACACGGCCCCTCAACCGAAGACCCAAACGGACCCGAGACCACCTCCAAACCCGGAGAACAACGGTTTGAGATGGAGCGACTGTCCTGAAGGGGTCTCTCACTTCCTGGTTACTGAGACCTGATCCGGACCCGAATAACAGACTTCATCCACAGACCTGATCTGGACAAGGATAACAGACTTCATCCACAGACCCGATCTGGACCAGGATAACGGACTTCATCCAGAGACCTGATCTGGACCAGGATAACGGATAATAAAACTATTATTATTACGATAGAAACGAGGAATAAAACTATCAAATGTGATAAAAAACCTTCTGAACTCTAAAGGAAACCTGAGGAGCTCGAAGCATTCTGGGACTTTGAGTTTTTTTCACTGAAGGAGAACATGAAGTGAAGAAGCGAAAAACATCTGAACATCTTTAAAGTGAACATTTTCTTTGTGTCTATTGGTTGTGAAAACATGTGCATGGTGTTGAATATTTAATAAAATCTGTCTCACTGCAAAAAAACTACGAAACATTAAAGCAGGATCAACTGTGGACGTTTGATTTAGTGACCAGACTCTGCAGATGAGGCAGGCGGGGTTAAACAAAGATGAGAAAAAAAATATTATTCATGTGTATTATTGTGAAGTCTGTTTCTCCACATGTGAGATTATTTAACATATCACATATCAAATCAAACTATCCAAAAATATCCATCTGAACAATAAGAGTATTTCCCAAATGTTATAAACCTGGGCCAGCCCTAACTATAAACCTGAGCCAGCCCTAACTATAAACCTGAGCCAGCCCTAACTATAAACCTGAGCCAGCCCTAACTATAAACCTGAGCCAGCCCTAACTATAAACTTGAACCAGCCCTAACTAGAAACCTGAGCCAGCCCTAACTATGAACCTGAGCCAGCCCTAACTAGAAACCTGAGCCAGCCCTAACTAGAAACCTGAATCAGTCCTAACTAGAAACCTGAGCCAGCCCTAACTAGAAACCTGAGCCAGCCCTAACTAGAAACCTGAGCCAGCCCTAACTAGAAACCTGAGCCAGCCCTAACTAGAAACCTGAGCCAGCCCTAACTAGAAACCGGAACCAGCCCTAACTAGAAACCTGAATCAGTCCTAACTAGAAACCTGAGCCAGCCCTAACTAGAAACCTGAACCAGCCCTAACTAGAAACCTGAGCCAGCCCTAACTAGAAACCTGAATCAGTCCTAACTAGAAACCTGAGCCAGCCCTAACTATAAACCTGAGCCCTAACTAGAAACCTGAACCAGCCCTAACTAGAAACCTGAGCCCTAACTAGAAACCTGAACCAGACCTAACTAGAAACCTGAATCAGTCCTAACTAGAAACCTGAGCCAGCCCTAACTAGAAACCTGAACCAGCCCTAACTAGAAACCTGAGCCAGCCCTAACTAGAAACCTGAATCAGTCCTAACTAGAAACCTGAGCCAGCCCTAACTATAAACCTGAGCCCTAACTAGAAACCTGAACCAGCCCTAACTAGAAACCTGAGCCCTAACTAGAAACCTGAACCAGACCTAACTAGAAACCTGAGCCAGCCCTAACTAGAAACCTGAGCCAGCCCTAACTAGAAACCTGAGGCAGCCCTAACTATAAACCTGAGCCAGCCCTAACTATAAACCTGAACCAGCCCTAACTATAAACCTGAACCAGCCCTAACTAGAAACCTGAACCAGCCCTAACTAGAAACCTGAACCAGCCCTAACTATAAACCTGAGCCAGCCCTAACTATAAACCTGAACCAGCCCTAACTATAAACCTGAGCCAGCCCTAACTAGAAACCTGAGGCAGCCCTAAGTATAAACCTGAGCCAGCCCTAACTATAAACCTGAGCCAGCCCTAACTATAAACCTGAACCAGCCCTAACTATAAACCTGAACCAGCCCTAACTATAAACCTGAACCAGCCCTAACTATACACCTGAACCAGCCCTAACTATACACCTGAACCAGCCCTAACTATAAACCTGAACCAGCCCTAACTATACACCTGAACCAGCCCTAACTATAAACCTGAACCAGCCCTAACTATAAACCTGAACCAGCCCTAACTATAAACCTGAGCCAGCCCTAACTATACACCTGAACCAGCCCTAACTATAAACCTGAACCAGCCCTAACTATACACCTGAACCAGTCCGAACTATAAACCTGAGCCAGCCCTAACTATAAACCTGAACCAGCCCTAACTATACACCTGAACCAGCCCTAACTATAAACCTGAGCCAGCCCTAACTATACACCTGAGCCAGCCCTAACTATAAGAGTTATCAAAGAGGAAGGAGACATCCAGACTTGTTAGAGTGTTTTAGGACAATGTTTTATTTACTCAGACACCGCACTAAAACCATAGAAGCTTCTCTTCTTCAATACCATCCTCAATAATTCATATTTTTAATCCATACAAACACAAGCGGTAACAAATCAAACGTAAGAATCATCATCCTTAGAAGTTCTTCAATTTACAAGTAAATCCTTTAATCACTTCTCATGCATGTTGGAACGCTTTAGAAAAATATCATGTGGAGCTTTAACATAAGACACGACAACTTGTTATGGAAACTATTGAAAGAATAAGATGATTTACGACACCATCAATAACAATTACAGCACATGTGCACTAGCAACAGTGATAATAATAATTACCCTTATTTATTTATTTTACAACCAGAAATTAACAATATGATCGTCAAAAATATGTTTCTTTAATTTTTTCCCCCGTTTCCCTAAATTCAAAAGGTATCTTTACAAAAGGAAAGCGGTTGCATATGTCACATTATCAAGCAGTGATGGATGATGAAGGTTCAGCTAACAGAATCGGCCATTTGCATTTTCACTCCAAAATTAAGTTAAAGAAAGAAAGAAATCAGCTTTTAATCAAGTTGAAGATTAAGTTCCAGCTCTAGAAGATGAGACATCCGTCGTTAAAACCTTTTTGCATCGATGCTGAATTTATTTCAGCTGTCCACGAATGTTTGACGCTTCAAAGCTGAAATGTGCTTTTTACTCTGAAAACAAACTTTAAATCCAGTTTGAGGACTAGAAAATGTCCACGAGATTAGTCCATGTCAATAAAATCCATTTAATCCACCAGAAGAAGAAGGTTCAGGTGTTACAACAGCTTTCAATTCAACCATTTTCATCCCAAAAAAAAGACAAGTAGGCTTTTTTAGAGTTCCCCCATTTGTCCCGATGGCTTCAGACCTACAGATCACTCAGATAAATCACCCAAGTCCTGAAATATTCATAGTATTTATATCTCGTATAGATTAATAACCTGTGCACACTAGATAGAAAATATCTTTTATGACTTTAGCAGAAGACTGCATCCAAATATTAACAGACTTTGGTGTCTTAGGAAGTTTAAGGAATCGTTAAAAGATTTTTTAGGAAATACTCGTTGACTTTATTGCTGAGAAGAGGATTGTTACGTTAGCCTAGCATAGCATAAAGACTGGAAGCAGAGGGGAAACAGGTAGCCTAGCTCTGTGTGAGGTTAAAAATACACATAAAACTATCATGTCACTAATTTATATGAGTCACACTTGTTTAGTCTGCACACAAATATAATTAGAGGGAGTTCTGGAACAAGCGCTAAGCTAAGCTAGCAAAGTCCTGACTCCAGCTCTGAACTTAACAGATATTAGACGTTGATATCCATCTGAACAATAAGAGTATTTCCCAAATGAACTCCTCCCTCAGCTGTCTCAATCAATAAGATTGTATTTCATTTAGCTCACATTTAGCGATGCAGCTACACCTATTAAATTATGTTTAAATTATTTTGATAATTACATATAAAAGTGGACTTACATTTAGTGACGACTGCTCTGTGGGTGTCTACTTATGGTCGTAATGACAAAGTGCTGGTGAGTCACGTCAGCTCTCAATCAGTCTGTTAGCCACTGAGCAAATGCTATGTTAGCTAACGTTATACATTTCCCAGACTGACGGGAAAAGCTGCTGCTCGTCTCTGAATGTACAAAGATCCTGATTAAAGTCGTACAAATATTGGTGTGATGTGCTTTAAAGTGTAACTGGGGATTTCAGATGATTAATTAACTTTTTCTGTTGCTCAGCGCGGCCCATGCTACATTTCTAACTAGCTAACGCACACAGCTAACGCTAGCTAATAAATAATCAGACTAACATTGTTAGCAAACGTTTGCAGTGATTGCTAACTTTTAAAACATTAAAACAACAGTGTAATTTCTCTCTTTTAAAGAGCTAAATGTTCATTGTGTAGTTTGAGTTCAGACTACTCAATATTTCTGTGTTGTCTGGACATAAACTCGCTGATATCGTAAACTCATTAAATATAATTGAAAACTAAGACGCAGCTAACAGTTTACATCCTGCTTGATTTTATGGGTGCAGAGCTTTTATTAATTCTGTTTTATGGGACTTATTGTTGCTATAATAATAATTATATTAAATACAGTACAATGTCCGATATTTAAATCTTACCGAAACATCCTTGAATCTCCCTGAAATCAGTAAAACCCGCCCCACACAGTGCTTTAACCCTGGTTACATTAAGAAGAGAACAATAACTTCAGGCAACATGTGCGTTAAATAAAACCTGGAGGCAAAAGACAACAAAGATAAAAGCTGCGGTGCAACGACAAAAACAAACATTTCTCTTTTATCACAAATTGACATCAGTGTTTTTCAGATGTGTTTCTGTACAGCAGAGAGTAAAAAATAGGAATATATACAGACTCAGACTCCATGAAATCACAGCAGCAGGGTCTCATTCACTCAGATCTGCATGCATCATGGAAACATACGGAGATACTGAACATGCTCAAAGGTTTTAGCTGCAAATACAAAACCTCCTCCACTGAATCCACTAATTAAGGGAGCAGTGTGTAGCATCTATTGGCAGAAATTTATAATATTAATATGTCTGTTTTCTTGGTGTATAATCACCTGAAAATAAGAATTGTTGTGGTTTTCGTTAGCTTAGCATGAGCCGTTTGTATCTAGTTACGGAGCAGGGGCTCTTTATAGAGTCCGTTATGTTGCTACAGAAGACCAGAAGGGACAAACCAAACCGTCGTTTTCTACACGTTTGGCTCACGGGACAAGTTTCAGGTGGTTGCAATCTACAAACTCACCACTAGACGCCGCCAGATCCAACACACTGAACCTTTAAAGGTCGTTTTGGGAAGAAGATTTGTTAAACATTTTACGTCGCCGTGATGCAGAACTCATACTTATTTAGTACGTATTTGTTTGTGAGGTCAAATAAAATTAAAAAGTAAATAGATTAACAAATACAAACGTAAATATATAAATGGGAAATTAGGAATTAAAATGAGAAAATTAATAAATAACAATTATAAACTGAAATTATAAAAAATAAATTTAATAAAACAAAACAAAGTAAAATAAATATAATAATAAAACAAGATACCTCTCCCCCCCCCAATATACCCCAACATTTCTTTTTTAATCGCATAGTGAATTTATTAAGTTTACTGTTCAACTATATTTTCTTTTAAACCCCTCTCAAGAACAAAGCTGTATTTTGAATTTGTTTTCAAAATCCTGTCTTTGTCTTTTGTTGTTTTAAAAAATGACTTGAATATGAAGTGAGTGAATATGTGATTAACTTTATGCGTAATTCTAAAATACCGACCACATGACCTCAGTGTTCTCAGTGGTGGCCGAAGTCCTCTGAAGGTTTGCATAGTAAAAACTACACTGACGGTCACTGATGTTTGATTTTCTTAGTGACTCTTAGGATGTAGAAAATATATGATAATGATAACACAATGTAATTTATGTAGAAACAAACTATCCCATAATGTAATGATTGATTTAAATGAGAAACACAATGAAGTTATCCAGGACAAAAAAATACAAAGTATGTTAATTCTGAATCACGGCTAATATATACTTGGAGACAGACGGGCTAACTGCTACCCTAGCTAAGTGAAAGCTAACAGTAAAAAAAAAGCCTTCCAACAACTTCCAAACTATCTTCTTATGTTTTAACTTGTTTATTTCACACAAGTAGAGATAGAAAATTAGATATTTTTGTTTTTAGGAGCCGTTAGCTCTGGAAGACAGTTAGCTTAGCTCACAGTCAGAGGACTTTATCTTTACGTCATGACTCTACTTTTCTCTTATGGTTTAGCAGAGGTCATGACAGTAACATCAGATCTTTTTCTTTAATGCCAGACATTTATAATGTGGAGACAAAGCCATGAATGAAGTTAGCTTTATGGTCCAGCTAGTTCAACGTTAGCTTTACGGTCCAGCTAGTTCAGAGTTAGCTTTACGGTCCAGCTAGTTCAACGTTAGCTTTACGGTCCAGCTAGTTCAGAGTTAGCTTTACGGTCCAGCTAGTTCAGAGTTAGCTTTACGGTCCAGCTAGTTCAGAGTTAGCTTTACGGTCTAGCTACTTCAGAGTTAGCTTTACAGTCCAGCTAGTTCAGAGTTAGCTTCAAGACCTCACCGTTAGCTCCAGTCAACTAAACCCAGCTGACTGTTGGATTGATTCTTGACTAGCATGTTAGCTAACAAGATAAAACTTGTAAATCAGTTGTTGACAGGTGGTTTATTTTCTTTTGATGGACCTAGGCTAGCAGTTTCCTCCTGCTTCCAGTGTTTGTGCTAAGCTAGGCTATTGGCAAACTGAAACTAGCTATTGGATGGTTAACAGTGTACTTCCCAAAATATGTGACATTTCATTTACACCGCATTCTAAAAATCTACGTTAGCATCAGCTTTCTTTGTGTTTAAGGACATTCAATTTAAAGACATACAGGATTGTAAAAACAGCCGTGGTGATGATTTAAATTTCTCTGGGATAAAGCGATCAGTCGTCAGCCAGTCGGCCATTTTCTGTCCTCAGATGTTCGACTGCCAGAATAGAAATCCTTCCTAGAAGACAGAAGAGAAAACAAGAGCAATCCAAAGAGGAGTTATCTGAGTTTTAGGGTAGCTAACCCGTCACTTCTGTCGTGGACACGTGATCCAAACCCTGGCCCTCTGAGTCTGTGGTGGAGCAGGGACGCCGACCCCCCCGATGCCTGACCGCTGGGTGGGTTGTGTTTCCATGTTGGAGGGGGAAGACGTTATAATCTAGAGTGCGGACACCCTGACGATGTTAGCCTGGGAGTAGTCGATGGGGCCGGATGACGAGTTGCGTTCGGGTCGGGTGCCGGATGGCGGCGTCGGCATGCTGATGACGGCGGCGGTGATGTACGACTGGTCACAGTTCAGAGGAACCCTCTCCTCAAACTTAGCGTTCAGACTGGATCGACTGGAACGACTACAGAGAGAACAAGGAAACAGATTTCAGACGATTACATTTACTAAATGAAGGAAGTTAAAAGCTCAGAGGTGTGAAGTCGAGTTCTGAATTCTTTCATTCCTTCAAACACCTCTAAAAGATATTTGTTCATATCCAGAAACGTGTTGATATCCAAGTCCTTCATGATGTTTCTCCTTCTGTTCTTCTGGACATGCATCTCTACAAACTGTTGGCTGTAGTGATCAAATTAATTAAACGGTGGCACCAAAAAGTCATGATATTTGGTTGATTAGACTTAGAAAAATGATGGCAACAAAGTGACAATTAATATCATTGAATAGATGTCTTGTGATACTGATTTAAACTTAAACTTAAAAGAATTAAGTTAGGTACATATAAATAAGAATAGCAATTTAAATGTGTTGAAAAAATGTGCTAAAATATGAGTTGATATAATTTATTTTTTTAAGTGAATCCAAATCATGTTCATCCAGATATTTAATAAATCTAAATTACTTATTTTTTAATCAAATTTGTAGAACTTAAAATCTATTCAATTATATAACGTGTCACTTTGTTGCCATCATTTTTTTAAGTAACACATTTTTTAGGGTGTAGTTGGTTTATATATATATATGTATATATATAGTGAATGAGCTGTATACATGTCCAAAGAATGATCCTAGAACCTGAACAATATCAACATATCACACCATTCATCCATAATTCAGAATATACAAACAGAATATGATGTTTACATGAAACACATCACATTTGTATCGTCATATTCATAATAATAGTGTAATATATATAGACGAACTGATGAATATCGTGCTGACGTCTGTGAGGAGGAGCGGGTCGTCCACACCGTGACCTCTTTACAACATGTGAATCCAGCTTCATTCATAATTCATGAATTTGAACACAAAACAAGAGGCCGTATTCATGAAGATAAAGACTCAGGACGTTCAGACCATTTAACTGCAAGACTGTGATGAAGTTATGAAGAGAGGAAGAGGACACGGTGAGGCTGAAACAGTTGGAGGCCGTTATAGAGACGAGCTGCTGTCCCAGCTGTCCATGTTCAGGAGAAAGTTCCCAGACCTCCCACAGCCGGACATAGTCTGGATTCCTGCTCCCTGACTCTCCATGGGAACGCTGTGTCACATGATCTCTGGAGCCATGTGTTTATATACACAGTGTGTGTCTGAGAGTGTGTGTGGCTCCAACTGTCACTGTTTATAACTTCATTTCATTTATCTTGAGGTTTAAAACAGGAACGTCTCCTCAGTTCTTCTCTAAAACTTCATCTAATGGATTCAGGAGAGACTGAGCATCAACAACAAATCACAACAAATATGAATATATATTTTTATTTATACCCTAGAATGGAAATTCCCTGCTCTCTGATTGGTTATTTGGAGTGAAGCCATGATTTAAATAACTTTCTCCACTACCCCCTTAAGTACCTATGACATATTCTCAAGAACCTCCAAAACCTCCTAACTGATCCATTGAAGGAATCACCAGTTTCCTCCCAAACCACCTCTAAGTCATGCTCAAGGACCTTTGAAACATCTTCATGATCTTTACAACCTTCACAATGAGCTCTAAAAACCTCCTTAAACATCTTTGAAACTTTCTCAAGAACCTTTGAAATCTCATTTAGGACTTGTGAAACCACCATAAGAACTTCTACAACCTTCACAGGGAGCTCTAAACATCATGTCCCGAGAACCTCGTTGTGGATCCCAGGTACTTCTTTATGGGTCATTAACCTCTCCTAATAACTTGTTAAGGACCTCTGCCGTCCCCTCAATGACACCTTTTCTAACACCTTTTTCAAGACCTGTACAGCATTGGGGCTTTGAACCCTCCTAAAGGAACCCTTGGAACCTATTTGAGCTGTGCTGTACCCTTTTGACCGACTCAAGGATCACAAGAACTTCGTCAACAACATCTAGCACCACGTTTAGGACTTCATTAAGGGCAACCTCCCAACATCTTCATCAGGGCTTTTGCAACTTCCTTTTTCTCCAACCTTCACAATGAGCTCTAAAAACCTCCTGAAACATCTTTGAAACTTTCTTAAGAACCTCAAGAACCTCTGAAATCTCATTTAGGACTCGTGAAACCACCATAAGAACTTCTACAACCTTCACAATTAGCTCTAAAAAGCCCATCAAGGCCCTCTGGAACTCTTTAAGGATCATCAGAACCACCAGAACGAAGCACATCTGTTGTGTCATCACCGTTCATATCAATAAAACCAATGTGTTTATGATTAAATTGTTTACTAAAGCACATAATTGTTTATCTAGCCGATTCATTTTGCTCTCAAAGTTCAGCAGATTCACGCACTCAACTTTAATAAACAAAAAGGTTACAAGTAATAAGTCGTAGTAATATATAAGTACTCCATAATCGTTCTCTAAAACCTCCTCAAGGACATCAGGTACCTTTTTAAGGACCCCTGGAACCCCTTGAAGCACCAAAGGGTACTACCTTAAGATCATTAGAACCTCTATAACCCCTCTTTAAGGACCTCTGCAACCTCATCATTGTTTACTAAAACCTCCAAAATTACTTTTGCGAACTCTTCAATGACCCACGACCTCAGGTCCTCTTCCTCAGGCTGAACACACCTGTTTCCTACCTGTTGGTGAGCGGCCTCTCCTTAATCTGGATGGTGCTCAGCTCCTGGACGCTGCCGTGCAGACCCACAGACATGTTGGAGTTGGGCACGTGGAAGGTCTTCCTCTTCCGGCGGGCGCAGCAGGAGGTGAAGCCGTGAGGCGAGGAGGTGGAGATGGAGGAGGAGGAAGAGGAGCGAGACGGCCGCTTCACCAGAGTTACCTCCCTGCAGCCCGTCTCGTACATCTTCTCGTCCACGAACTCGTGGTTCTGAGGTAGAAACGAGGGTCCGGATGTTAGAGGTTATCAGGGGGTTGAACGTCATTCTGCACTAT
Organism: Leptoclinus maculatus; assembly: GCA_032191485.1. Classification (NCBI taxonomy): domain Eukaryota; kingdom Metazoa; phylum Chordata; class Actinopteri; order Perciformes; family Stichaeidae; genus Leptoclinus; species Leptoclinus maculatus. The sequence goes on from JAVDOI010000168.1 coordinate 10,898, forward strand.
TACCTCCATTCATGTCATTGTTGTTGTTCTTTATGTTCATATATATACTTTTGGATATATATTTATATTGTACATAGTCGTTAAATGTTTACGCTTACCTATGTTCTACTTTGTTGTCCTTATTTTCTTTGTTTATTTGTATATTCTGTACGTTGAGAGCAACGTAAAAACCAGAGGCAAATTCCTTCTTTGCGTACTCATACATGTCCAATAAAGTTGATTCTGGTTCTGATTTAACAGCTTAAAGTACTTAAAACAGCGCCTCAAATGTGTCCGTATGAAGTCTTTAATATGCAGACGACTGTACTTATTACATTTAAGATGGATGACTGAAAAATGTGGCTGCTACTTATTAAACGTGTAGTTTCTTTGTGGATGTTTTTTGAAGTTAAAGTGTGCGTGTGTGTCTTTGTGTATAATGTTCCGTTCTCACCGTGGTTTTCTCCAGACAATGCAGAAGGTGGTTGTGATGAATGTCAAAGTTGGGGTTGGCCTTACAGACCAGCGCCTGTCCTGCTTCCTTGGACGCCTTCAGGACACAAACAACAAATCACATGACCACACTGTGAGCACACACACATACATGGATCTAAGGAGCTAACATTCTCACCACCTTCTTCAGACAGAACCGTCCAGGTTCATCCCGTCCTGGTTCACCTTTAGTAAGAAAGTGACGGATCGCTCACTGGTTCAAACGACGGCCGCTGTTCAGCAGCTTAATCGCTGCTTCCCTAAATGTGCCGGTGTTTCTGCTTGTTTTGACTGAAGCCTTATTTGACCCGAGTTACCGTACTCATGTTGCTCAGGGGTTCATACTGAATGTGACGCAGGCGGACGCACTGAAGGACTGAAGACTCTGTGATCGTGGAGTCAGGTGCTCAGGTGGTTCTAAAGGAACAGTGAGACATTCTAGGAAGTAGGCTGGTTACCTAGAATCGGAAAACCGGGCCTAGACTGACTGCCTTTAGGGTCCCACCGGGGGGCCAAGAAGGTCATAAACCACACTCCAAAGGACCCTAAAAGAAGTCTTGTATCTTAACTTATGGGGACTCCAAATTAATTCATGATCATGACTCATGAGGACCTAAAAGAAGTTCTGTATCTTAACTTCTGGGGACATTTAAAAGACTGTGCCTGAGTTTGTGGTCTTTCTTCCTTCTGGTGTTTCAAACTAAACCTTAAAGAATTCGGTTTGTGGTCTTCACCTTCTGAGCTCGTCTCTTATCGGATCTCTGGCTCTGGTGGTAGATCCGGCTGAAGTTGGAGACGATGACGGGAACCGGCAGAGCGATGACCAACACGCCGCTCAGAGAGCAGACGGAGCCCACGATCTTCCCCATGATGGTCTTTGGTACCATGTCGCCATATCTGAGAGAGAGAGACGACCAGAAGGCGACCAAAATGTTATAAGAACCTTCATGAAGTGAAAACACACTAAAGAGTTAAAGGACAACGCCTCTGGTGTCGACCTGTCAATCACCGTGTAGCCCCGCCCTAAAGCATACCCTGCTTTATGGTCTATTAGAGACCTGTCAATCACCGTGTAGCCCCGCCCTAAAGCATACTCTGCTTTATGGTCTATTAGAGACCTGTCAATCACCGT
>JAVDOI010000168.1:22500-25000 GCA_032191485.1 Leptoclinus maculatus
CTCTAATGTGTTGCAGCAGTGTGTTGCAGTGAGATGTTGATGCAACGCGTTGCTCTAATGTGTTGCAGCAGTGTGTTGCAGTGATATGTTGATGCAACGCGTTGCTCTAATGTGTTGCAGCAGTGTGTTGCAGTGATATGTTGATGCAACGCGTTGCTCTAATGTGTTGCAGCAGTGTGTTGCAGTGATATGTTGATGCAACGCGTTGCTCTAATGTGTTGCAGCAGTGTGTTGCAGTCATATGTTGATGCAACACGTTGCTCTAATGTGTTGCAGCAGTGTGTTGCAGTGATATGTTGATGCAACGCGTTGCTCTAATGTGTTGCAGCAGTGTGTTGCAGTGATATGTTGATGCAACGCGTTGCTCTAATGTGTTGCAGCAGTGTGTTGCAGTGATATGTTGATGCAACGCGTTGCTCTAATGTGTTGCAGCAGTGTGTTGCAGTCATATGTTGATGCAACACGTTGCTCTAATGTGTTGCAGCAGTGTGTTGCAGTCATATGTTGATGCAACGCGTTGCTCTAATGTGTTGCAGCAGTGTGTTGCAGTGAGATGTTGATGCAACGCGTTGCTCTAATGTGTTGCAGCAGTGTGTTGCAGTGATATGTTGATGCAACGCGTTGCTCTAATGTGTTGCAGCAGTGTGTTGCAGTGATATGTTGATGCAACGCGTTGCTCTAATGTGTTGCAGCAGTGTGTTGCAGTGGTATGTTGATGCAACGCGTTGCTCTAATGTGTTGCAGCAGTGTGTTGCAGTGATATGTTGATGCAACGCGTTGCTCTAATGTGTTGCAGCAGTGTGTTGCAGTCATATGTTGATGCAACACGTTGCTCTAATGTGTTGCAGCAGTGTGTTGCAGTCATATGTTGATGCAACGCGTTGCTACTGCAGCTGGGACTCAGTTTGCTGTGAAAATAACAGCTGTTTATCTAAACATCTACTTTGATGTATTCTTACTATTACAGTGTGTACTTTGTTGTACTAATACACAGACTCTTTACTCCACATTGTGTTTTCTGCTCTTTGTTGCTTTGCATGTTTAACTGGATGAAATTGAGTTTCTGAAAGAGGAAACATTTGTAAAACCAGCAGACTGATGCAGCTTTTTACCTAATAAATGTGAGGACAGCAGCCAAATCTACCGTTTGATTTAAAATATACATAAATATAAATATATATAATATGAAACGAGAATGTTTCCTCATATTTGTGCCAACGACGTTTCTGAAGTTTTGAAGTCTGAAAGTGAAACTGGGTCTCACATGGACAGAACTATAAAAACACTGCCAACTCCCACAATGCACCACAACTCGTTCTTCTTCTTCTCTGGGTTCAAAGCAGGATGATAAAACAAACGGACATTTCCTGTAAATGATTATTGTCTTTAAGGATTGATGGTGTAGAGTTTTACTGCTCAGTCAGCTTAAAGAGGAACAAGAATAAACCGTTAGTAGAAGCTGTGACTTCAGAGGATTAAAACAATCTGAAAACAGATCCTTTGTTCTACGAGGTGTCTTTGAACGCCTCACAGCTATAAATAACCTGCTGCAGATAACAGAGTTCTATATGAGTCCTGCAGGACCAGGACCAGGACCCTGTGGCCCTCAGAGATCCTGAAGGACTGAGACAGAGCATTAGAACCAGTGATGAAGGTGAGAGAGGATGATGAAGACCTTCTTCTTCTTCTCTACAAGATTTAAAGGAAGATGAGAGCTCAAGAACCTTAAGAAGAAGAAGAAGGAGGAAGAGGAAGAGCATGAGGAGGAAGAGGAAAGAGACAAAGAAAAAGAAAATGAAGAAGAACGAGAAGGAGAGCAAGAAGAAGAAGAAGAAGAAGAAGAAGAAGATGAAGATGAAGAGGAAGAAGAGGACGGAGCTAACTGGACTGTTCTGGATTCTTTCTTTTTTAATAGGAACACAAGTGTTTAATATAAGTATCGTGTGTAGAGGGAAGAAAAGCTCGGGGGTGATGAAGTTAATTAAACACGGAGGACACACACACACTCACACACACACACACTCACACACACACTCACACACACTCACACACACACACACACACACACACTCACACACACACTCACACACACACACACTCACACACACACACACACACACACACACTCACACACACTCACACACACACACACACACACACACACACACACACACACACACACTCACACACACACACACACACTCACACACACACACACACTCACACACACACACACACTCACACACTCACACACTCACTCACACACACACACTCACACACACACACACACACTCACACACACACACACTCACACACACACACACTCACACACACACACACACACACACTCACACACACTCACACACTCACTCACACACACACACACTCACACACACACACACACACACACTCACACACACTCACACACACACTCACACACACACACACTCACACACACACACACACACACACACACTCACACACACTCACACACACACAC
>JAVDOI010000168.1:30000-32500 GCA_032191485.1 Leptoclinus maculatus
CCTCACTAAACACAGAGGAACGGGACGAGATCATCACTAAAAACCAGAGGAACGGGACGAGATCATCACTAAAACCAGAGGAACGGGACGAGATCATCACTAAAACCAGAGGAACGGGACTAGATCATCGCTAAAACCAGAGGAACGGGACGAGATCATCACTAAAAACCAGAGGAACGGGACGAGATCATCACTAAACACAGAGGAACGGGACGAGATCATCTCTAAAACCAGAGGAACGGGACGAGATCATCGCTAAAACCAGAGGAACGGGACGAGATCATCGCTAAAACCAGAGGAACGGGACGAGATCATCACTAAAAACCAGAGGAACGGGACGAGATCCTCACTAAACACAGAGGAACGGGACGAGATCATCGCTAAAACCAGAGGAACGGGACTAGATCATCGCTAAAACCAGAGGAACGGGACGAGATCATCGCTAAAACCAGAGGAACGGGACGAGATCATCGCTAAAACCAGAGGAACGGGACGAGATCATCGCTAAAACCAGAGGAACGGGACTAGATCATCGCTAAAACCAGAGGAACGGGACGAGATCATCCCTAAAAACCAGAGGAACGGGACGAGATCCTCACTAAACACAGAGGAACGGGACGAGATCATCGCTAAAACCAGAGGAACGGGACGAGATCATCGCTAAAACCAGAGGAACGGGACTAGATCATCGCTAAAACCAGAGGAACGGGACGAGATCATCTCTAAAACCAGAGGAACGGGACGAGATCATCGCTAAAACCAGAGGAACGGGACGAGATCATCATTAAACACAGAGGAACGGGACGAGATCATCGCTAAAACCAGAGGAACGGGACGAGATCATCTCTAAAACCAGAGGAACGGGACGAGATCATCTCTAAAACCAGAGGAACGGGACGAGATCATCACTAAAACCAGAGGAACGGGACGAGATCATCACTAAAACCAGAGGAACGGGACGAGATCATCGCTAAAACCAGAGGAACGGGACGAGATCATCACTAAAACCAGAGGAACGGGACGAGATCATCGCTAAAACCAGAGGAACGGGACGAGATCATCTCTAAAACCAGAGGAACGGGACGAGATCATCGCTAAAACCAGAGGAACGGGACGAGATCATCACTAAACACAGAGGAACGGGACGAGATCATCGCTAAAACCAGAGGAACGGGACGAGATCATCGCTAAAACCAGAGGAACGGGACGAGATCATCGCTAAAACCAGAGGAACGGGACTAGATCATCGCTAAAACCAGAGGAACGGGACGAGATCATCGCTAAAACCAGAGGAACGGGACGAGATCATCTCTAAAACCAGAGGAACGGGACTAGATCATCGCTAAAACCAGAGGAACGGGACGAGATCATCGCTAAAACCAGAGGAACGGGAAGAGATCATCGCTAAAACCAGAGGAACGGGACGAGATCATCGCTAAAACCAGAGGAACGGGACGACATCATCCCTAAAACCAGAGGAACGGGACGAGATCATCGCTAAAACCAGAGGAACGGGACGAGATCATCGCTAAAACCAGAAGAACGGGACGAGATCATCTCTAAAACCAGAGGAACGGGACGAGATCATCTCTAAAACCAGAAGAACGGGACGAGATCATCTCTAAAACCAGAGGAACGGGACGAGATCATCGCTAAAACCAGAGGAACGGGACGACATCATCCCTAAAACCAGAGGAACGGGACGAGATCATCGCTAAAACCAGAGGAACGGGACGAGATCATCGCTAAAACCAGAGGAACGGGACGAGATCATCTCTAAAACCAGAGGAACGGGACGAGATCATCGCTAAAACCAGAGGAACGGGACGAGATCATCGCTAAAACCAGAGGAACGGGACGACATCATCCCTAAAACCAGAGGAACGGGACGAGATCATCGCTAAAACCAGAGGAACGGGACGAGATCATCGCTAAAACCAGAGGAACGGGACGAGATCATCGCTAAACACAGAGGAACGGGACGAGATCATCGCTAAAACCAGAGGAACGGGACGAGATCATCACTAAAACCAGAGGAACGGAACGAGATCATCGCTAAAACCAGAGGAACGGGACGAGATCATCCCTAAAACCAGAGGAACGGGACGAGATCATCGCTAAACACAGAGGAACGGGACGAGATCATCGCTAAAACCAGAGGAACGGGACGAGATCATCGCTAAAACCAGAGGAACGGGACGAGATCATCGCTAAAACCAGAGGAACGGGACGAGATCATCACTAAAAACCAGAGGAACGGGACGAGATCCTCACTAAACACAGAGGAACGGGACGAGATCATCTCTAAAACCAGAGGAACGGGACGAGATCATCGCTAAAACCAGAGGAACGGGACAAGATCATCTCTAAAACCAGAGGAACGGGACGAGATCATCGCTAAAACCAGAGGAACGGGACAAGATCATCGCTAAAACCAGAGGAACGGGACGAGATCATCGCTAAAACCAGAGGAACGGGACGAGATCATCGCTGCAGTGAG
>JAVDOI010000168.1:37500-42500 GCA_032191485.1 Leptoclinus maculatus
CTATAATACACTAATATACTGTAATACTACTATACTGTAGTACACTATAATACACTAATATACTGTAGTACTACTATACTGTAGTACACTATAATACACTAATATACTGTAATACTACTATACTGTAGTACACTATAATACACTAATATACTGTAATACTACTATACTGTAGTACACTATAATACACTAATATACTGTAGTACTACTATACTGTAGTACACTATAATACACTAATATACTGTAATACTACTATACTGTAGTACACTATAATACACTAATATACTGTAGTACTACTATACTGTAGTACACTATAATACACTAATATACTGTAATACTACTATACTGTAGTACACTATAATACACTAATATACTGTAATACTACTATACTGTAGTACACTATAATACACTAATATACTGTAATACTACTATACTGTAGTACACTATAATACACTAATATACTGTAATACTACTATACTGTAGTACACTATAATACACTAATATACTGTAATACTACTATACTGTAGTACACTATAATACACTAATATACTGTAGTACTACTATACTGTAGTACACTATAATACACTAATATACTGTAATACTACTATACTGTAGTACACTATAATACACTAATATACTGTAATACTACTATACTGTAGTACACTATAATACACTAATATACTGTAATACTACTATACTGTAGTACACTATAATACACTAATATACTGTAATACTACTATACTGTAGTACACTATAATACACTAATATACTGTAATACTACTATACTGTAGTACACTATAATACACTAATATACTGTAATACTACTATACTGTAGTACACTATAATACACTAATATACTGTAATACTACTATACTGTAGTACACTATAATACACTAATATACTGTAGTACTACTATACTGTAGTACACTATAATACACTAATATACTGTAATACTACTATACTGTAGTACACTATAATACACTAATATACTGTAATACTACTATACTGTAGTACACTATAATACACTAATATACTGTAGTACTACTATACTGTAGTACACTATAATACACTAATATACTGTAATACTACTATACTGTAGTACACTATAATACACTAATATACTGTAATACTACTATACTGTAGTACACTATAATACACTAATATACTGTAATACTACTATACTGTAGTACACTATAATACACTAATATACTGTAATACTACTATACTGTAGTACACTATAATACACTAATATACTGTAATACTACTATACTGTAGTACACTATAATACACTAATATACTGTAATACTACTATACTGTAGTACACTATAATACACTAATATACTGTAATACTACTATACTGTAGTACACTATAATACACTAATATACTGTAATACTACTATACTGTAGTACACTATAATACACTAATATACTGTAGTACTACTATACTGTAGTACACTATAATACACTAATATACTGTAATACTACTATACTGTAGTACACTATAATACACTAATATACTGTAATACTACTATACTGTAGTACACTATAATACACTAATATACTGTAGTACTACTATACTGTAGTACACTATAATACACTAATATACTGTAATACTACTATACTGTAGTACACTATAATACACTAATATACTGTAGTACTACTATACTGTAGTACACTATAATACACTAATATACTGTAATACTACTATACTGTAGTACACTATAATACACTAATATACTGTAATACTACTATACTGTAGTACACTATAATACACTAATATACTGTAATACTACTATACTGTAGTACACTATAATACACTAATATACTGTAATACTACTATACTGTAGTACACTATAATACACTAATATACTGTAATACTACTATACTGTAGTACACTATAATACACTAATATACTGTAGTACTACTATACTGTAGTACACTATAATACACTAATATACTGTAATACTACTATACTGTAGTACACTATAATACACTAATATACTGTAATACTACTATACTGTAGTACACTATAATACACTAATATACTGTAATACTACTATACTGTAGTACACTATAATACACTAATATACTGTAATACTACTATACTGTAGTACACTATAATACACTAATATACTGTAATACTACTATACTGTAGTACACTATAATACACTAATATACTGTAATACTACTATACTGTAGTACACTATAATACACTAATATACTGTAATACTACTATACTGTAGTACACTATAATACACTAATATACTGTAATACTACTATACTGTAGTACACTATAATACACTAATATACTGTAATACTACTATACTGTAGTACACTATAATACACTAATATACTGTAATACTACTATACTGTAGTACACTATAATACACTAATATACTGTAATACTACTATACTGTAGTACACTATAATACACTAATATACTGTAATACTACTATACTGTAGTACACTATAATACACTAGTATACTGTAATACTACTATACTGTAGTACACTATAATACACTAATATACTGCAATACTACTATACTGTAGTACACTATAATACACTAATATACTGTAATACTACTATACTGTAGTACACTATAATACACTAATATACTGTAATACTACTATACTGTAGTACACTATAATACACTAATATACTGTAATACTACTATACTGTAGTACACTATAATACACTAATATACTGTAATACTACTATACTGTAGTACACTATAATACACTAATATACTGTAATACTACTATACTGTAGTACACTATAATACACTAATATACTGTAATACTACTATACTGTAGTACACTATAATACACTAATATACTGTAATACTACTATACTGTAGTACACTATAATACACTAATATACTGTAATAGATCTACAGATCTAACAGGAAGTAACTGTTTCAAATGTTCAAAGAGAAGAGATGCAGAAGTTTCACAATAAAACTAATTAAACTCATTATTAACTAATTCATTATTAATACACTCAGCCGATCTTTAATAAAATCATCTTCTAGACCTTAAAGAGTTCACACACACACACACACACACACACACACACACACACACACACACACACACACACACACACACACACACACACACACACACACACTGTGTCTCATTGATTCTGGAGAAAATCTATTTCTATTATAAAAAATAACAACAGCCGTGTGTGTGTGTCTGTCTGTGTGTGTGTGTGTGTGTCTGTCTCTGTGTGTGTGTGTGTGTCTGTCTGTGTGTGTGTGTGTGTTTAGGATTGTATTTGTTTTAGACTCGGTACATAAAAACATTGTTTAACGCCTCATCTGCATCTATTTACTTGGTGAAAACACATTAAAAATCATAATTTGGTAAATATATGTATATACAGTATATATACACAGTATATACATATACAGTATATACATATACAGTACATGTATTTGTATATATGTATTTGTATATGTGAACATTGAACCCTTTCTGAGTGTTTTAAGGACCTGAAGGATCCACATCCACAAATATGATCCATAACTAAGATCTTTGTTCTTTGATGTGTCTCCAGATGTTTAACATCTTTTATCTACTTAACAAGCTGAGAGCCAATCAGATCGCTCCGTCCCTGCCGTCGCCATGGCAACTAATTTACCTTCTGGCCCCGAGTCTGGTCTTTGTGTTCCAGGTTCACCTGCTGATGTTCAAACAGAGAGGAGGTCTCACTCTGATGAGGATACAACAAGTACTATTAATAAAACTGTCGTCCTGTTCATCATAACTATTGTTGCAATATGTTGGTGCAACATGTTGCTCTGTGTTGCAGTGATATGTTGGTGCAACATGTTGCTCTGTGTTGCAGTGATATGTTGGTGCAACATGTTGCTCTGTGTTGCAGTGATATGTTGGTGCAACATGTTGCTCTGTGTTGCAGTGATATGTTGGTGCAACATGTTGCTCTGTGTTGCAGTGATATGTTGGTGCAACATGTTGCTCTGTGTTGCAGTGATGTGTTAATAATAGTAATAATAATACTTACATTTTATATAGCGCCTTTCTAAATACCCAAAGACGCTTTACATAGTGCAACATGTTGCTCTAACGGGTTGCAGTGATATGTTGGTGCAACATGTTGCTCTGTGTTGCAGTGATATGTTGGTGCAACATGTTGCTCTAATGGGTTGCAACAGTGTGTTGCAGCGATATGTTGGTGCAACATGTTGCTCTAATGGGTTGCAGTGATATGTTGGTACAACATGTTGCTCTAATGGGTTGCAGTGATATGTTGGTACAACATGTTGCTCTAATGGGTTGCAGTGATATGTTGGTACAACATGTTGCTCTAATGGGTTGCAGTGATATGTTGGTGCAACATGTTGCTCTAATGGGTTGCAGTGATATGTTGGTACAACATGTTGCTCTAATGGGTTGCTTCAGTGTTCTGCTCCTCCTCTTCTCCAAGTGTGACTAGAGGTTGGGGGCGGGGCCACAGGTCACATGTCCTGTAGGTACAGACATGTGATCTGTGCCACCGAATCCCCCGGTGGAGGACTGACCGGAGATCAGGTCACACAGTGAAACCTGATCCTGATCCAGGTCCCAAACACAGACCAGGATCATAACAGCTGACAGGTGAGGTCTCGTTTCTTAAAGGTGCAGCGACACGTGAGTTCATACGGAGAACGATGCTGAGTCATCATGTTCTCATTCTACACACAGACACACTCTACCTCCATCTACCTCCATGTATCTTCATCTACCTCCATGTATCTTCATGTATCTTCATCTACCTCCATGTATCTCCATGTATCTTCATGTATCTTCATCTACCTCCACGTATCTTCATCTATCTTCATCTACCTCCATGTATCTTCATCTACCTCCATGTATCTTCATCTATCTTCATCTACCTCCATGTATCTTCATCTACCTCCATGTATCTTCATCTACCTCCATGTATCTTCATCTACCTCCATCTACCTCCATGTATCTTCATGTATCTTCATGTATC
>JAVDOI010000168.1:50000-67500 GCA_032191485.1 Leptoclinus maculatus
ATCCATCCAACACATGTTCACATGTTTCATCGCCACCCATCCAACACATGTTCACATGTTTCATCGCCACCCATCCAACACATGTTCACATGTTTCATCACCATCCATCCAACACATGTTCACATGTTTCATCACCATCCATCCAACACATGTTCACATGTTTCATCACCATCCATCCAACACATGTTCACATGTTTCATCACCATCCATCCAACACATGTTCACATGTTTCATCGCCACCCATCCAACACATGTTCACATGTTTCATCACCACCCATCCAACACATGTTCACATGTTTCATCACCATCCATCCAACACATGTTCACATGTTTCATCACCATCCATCCAACACATGTTCACATGTTTCATCACCATCCATCCAACACATGTTCACATGTTTCATCACCATCCATCCAACACATGTTCACATGTTTCATCACCATCCATCCAACACATGTTCACATGTTTCATCACCATCCATCCAACACATGTTCACATGTTTCATCGCCATCCATCCAACACATGTTCACATGTTTCATCACCATCCATCCAACACATGTTCACATGTTTCATCGCCACCCATCCAACACATGTTCACATGTTTCATCGCCACCCATCCAACACATGTTCACATGTTTCATCTCCACCCATCCAACACATGTTCACATGTTTCATCGCCACCCATCCAACACATGTTCACATGTTTCATCGCCACCCATCCAACACATGTTCACATGTTTCATCGCCACCCATCCAACACATGTTCACATGTTTCATCGCCACCCATCCAACACATGTTCACATGTTTCATCGCCATCCATCCAACAGATGTTCACATGTTTCATCGCCACCCATCCAACAGATGTTCACATGTTTCATCGCCACCCATCCAACAGATGTTCACATGTTTCATCGCCAACCATCCAACAGATGTTCACGTTTCATCGCCATCCATCCAACACATGTTCACATGTTTCATCGCCACCCATCCAACAGATGTTCACATGTTTCATCGCCATCCATCCAACAGATGTTCACGTTTCATCGCCATCCATCCAACACATGTTCACATGTTTCATCGCCACCCATCCAACAGATGTTCACATGTTTCATTCCCATCCATCCAACAGATGTTCACATGTTTCATCACCACCCATCCAACAGATGTTCACATGTTTCATCACCATCCATCCAACAGATGTTCACATGTTTCATCGCCACCCATCCAACAGATGTTCACATGTTTCATTCCCATCCATCCAACAGATGTTCACATGTTTCATCACCACCCATCCAACACATGTTCACATGTTTCATCACCATCCATTCAACACATGTTCACATGTTTCATCACCATCCATTCAACACATGTTCACATGTTTCATCACCATCCATTCAACACATGTTCACATGTTTCATCGCCACCCATCCAACAGATGTTCACATGTTTCATCACCATCCATCCAACAGATGTTCACATGTTTCATCACCACCCATCCAACAGATGTTCACATGTTTCATCGCCACCCATCCAACAGATGTTCACATGTTTCATCACCACCCATCCAACACATGTTCACATGTTTCATCACCATCCATTCAACACATGTTCACATGTTTCATCACCATCCATCCAACAGATGTTCACATGTTTCATCACCACCCATCCAACAGATGTTCACATGTTTCATCACCATCCATCCAACAGATGTTCACATGTTTCATCACCACCCATCCAACAGATGTTCACATGTTTCATCACCACCCATCCAACAGATGTTCACATGTTTCATCACCACCCATCCAACAGATGTTCACATGTTTCATCACCACCCATCCAACACATGTTCACATGTTTCATCACCATCCATCCAACACATGTTCACATGTTTCATCGCCACCCATCCAACACATGTTCACATGTTTCATCGCCACCCATCCAACAGATGTTCACATGTTTCATCGCCACCCATCCAACAGATGTTCACATGTTTCATCGCCAACCATCCAACAGATGTTCACGTTTCATCGCCATCCATCCAACACATGTTCACATGTTTCATCGCCACCCATCCAACAGATGTTCACATGTTTCATCGCCATCCATCCAACAGATGTTCACGTTTCATCGCCATCCATCCAACACATGTTCACATGTTTCATCGCCACCCATCCAACAGATGTTCACATGTTTCATTCCCATCCATCCAACAGATGTTCACATGTTTCATCACCACCCATCCAACAGATGTTCACATGTTTCATCACCATCCATCCAACAGATGTTCACATGTTTCATCGCCACCCATCCAACAGATGTTCACATGTTTCATTCCCATCCATCCAACAGATGTTCACATGTTTCATCACCACCCATCCAACACATGTTCACATGTTTCATCACCATCCATTCAACACATGTTCACATGTTTCATCACCATCCATTCAACACATGTTCACATGTTTCATCGCCACCCATCCAACAGATGTTCACATGTTTCATTCCCATCCATCCAACAGATGTTCACATGTTTCATCACCACCCATCCAACAGATGTTCACATGTTTCATCACCATCCATCCAACAGATGTTCACATGTTTCATCACCACCCATCCAACAGATGTTCACATGTTTCATCACCATCCATCCAACACATGTTCACATGTTTCATCACCACCCATCCAACACATGTTCACATGTTTCATCACCATCCATCCAACACATGTTCACATGTTTCATCACCACCCATCCAACACATGTTCACATGTTTCATTAAGATGTCAAATGAACTCCCATCAGACTGTAGAAACCCCTCATCTGTGTAAATCCTGATTCTCTTCATCACTCTCTTATCTTCACAGGATTTATTCTGTTTTCAGCCTCCTGTCGTTTATTGTTGGCCGGCGTATGAATAGACGATCACATTTAGTCTTTTTTTAAATACTGTGTCAGTGAATAATTCTGTTTCTATAAGAGACTCAGAGAGATGAATGAAAACAGAGTGATGAAGATACAGACAAATGTTTCACAGCCGTCCTGTGATTGTGTTTCTTGCGTTACAATCGTTTCTCTCGGTTTTATCTTTCTGTTAGCAGACGATATTCTCCACAAACACTTCCCTCCGGCTGACAGAGAGAAAAATATATGAAATATAAAAAAGAGTCAGAGAGCTGGAGGAGAAACAATCCGACACCAGCAACCAGATGAAGGAAACAACCAAACTAAACAATAGTTCTTCATTGTTTTTCTTAAATGTTAATGTTCTCTCGATTTGTCGAGAACTAATTAAGTAATTATGAGATCAGGGAATAATAATTAGGCTTCATCCATCTTGTGAAGAGCTCATTGAGGAATATAGTCTCAAAAACATCATAAATACAAGTCTTCTTCAACAATAATCCAAGTCACACTATATATAATATCTTCATTTTACATGGTAATATGTATTTAAAATGGCCACTGTCATAATTATGCTATTCAAGAAAATGCTATTAGGCTACAGTTTTCTAAATATTGAGGTTCTTTTTTAATTATTATGTTGAATAAACGTTAACGTTTAATAAAGACCATTTGCTAAATTGGAAAACAGAAAAACATAGAATGACATCTTCTATTCTTTTCATCTTCATCATCATAAAACCCAAATATTTAAAGTTACACAAACAAATGCTATACAATTTTAAATACTGACTAAAGTCTCCATTATTAGCTTGATGCTAATACATAATGTGTTTTCCCATAAACAAGCTAACACGGATATTATTGTTAAAGATTTTGACATATTTTACATCCATAACATTTTAAAACAGCTTGTGTTGTTACGTGAATATGTGTTATAGAGAAGACATTTCATACCAATAAAAGATATGAGTCTGTTCACAAAGAGGAGAAGTTATAAATATCAGAAAACTAGAATAAAGGAACATTAAAACCAAACAGAGACTTTGATCTGCAGTCGAGTCACTCGTCACATTAAACATCAGAGCGGAGACAAACAGGATTTAATGGAGATTTTCTCCCTAAAGGTCCAATTACAGCTCATTAGTCTCAGATATCAATTAGAAGTGAGGCCAGCTGGGACACACACACACACACACACACACACACACACACACACACACACAGCTACCAGAGGGGTTGTGGTGTCATTTTACAAAGATAGAAGTAATTAAAGTACATTAATTTCATGTTCATGTTGCCTGCAGATCTGGAGACTGAACAACATTCAGTCAGTCACACCTGAGACACACCTGAGACACAGCAGAGACACACCTGAGACACACCTGAGACACAGCAGAGACACACCTGAGACACAGCAGAGACACACCTGAGTCACACCTGAGACACACCTGAGACACACCTGAGACACACCTGAGACACAGCAGAGACACAGCAGAGACACACCTGAGACACACCTGAGACACAGCAGAGACACACCTGAGACACAGCAGAGACACACCTGAGACACACCTGAGACACACCTGAGACACAGCAGAGACACAGCAGAGACACACCTGAGACACACCTGAGACACAGCAGAGACACACCTGAGACACACCTGAGACACAGCAGAGACACACCTGAGACACACCTGAGACACACCTGAGACACAGCAGAGACACACCTGAGACACACCTGAGACACACCTGAGACACAGCAGAGACACAGCAGAGACACACCTGAGACACACCTGAGACACAGCAGAGACACACCTGAGACACAGCAGAGACATACCTGAGACACAGCAGAGACACACCTGAGACACAGCAGAGACACACCTGAGACACAGCAGAGACACACCTGAGACACAGCAGAGACACACCTGAGTCACACCTGAGACACACCTGAGACACAGCAGAGACACAGCAGAGACATACCTGAGACACAGCAGAGACACACCTGAGACACAGCAGAGACACACCTGAGACACAGCAGAGACACAGCAGAGACACAGCAGAGACATACCTGAGACACAGCAGAGACACACCTGAGACACAGCAGAGACACACCTGAGACACAGCAGAGACACACCTGAGTCACACCTGAGACACAGCAGAGACACAGCAGAGACACACCTGAGACACACCTGAGACACAGCAGAGACACAGCAGAGACACAGCAGAGACACACCTGAGACACACCTGAGACACAGCAGAGACACACCTGAGACACACCTGAGACACAGCAGAGTCACACCTGAGACACACCTGAGACACAGCAGAGACACAGCAGAGACATACCTGAGACACAGCAGAGACACACCTGAGACACAGCAGAGACACACCTGAGACACAGCAGAGACACAGCAGAGACACACCTGAGACACAGCAGAGACACAGCAGAGACACACCTGAGACACACCTGAGACACAGCAGAGTCACACCTGAGACACACCTGAGACACAGCAGAGACACAGCAGAGACACACCTGAGACACACCTGAGACACAGCAGAGACACACCTGAGACACAGCAGAGTCACACCTGAGACACAGCAGAGACACACCTGAGTCACACCTGAGACACGGAGACAGCGGACCTGACCACCTCAACAACCTCTACCAGGATTGTGGATCAGTCCATAGACCTTGTCTCCTGCACACAGGACCGGTCCAGGTCCGACCTGTATTATTAATAACCTCTATGTTGATGTGTTGTTGTTGCCTTTGGCATAAAGAAAACATGTCGTTATTTATTTATTGTACAAAACAAAGGCAAAGAAGCAGTTGTTATGCTCATTAAATATGTATTAAAAGAATATTGTATCATATTATACTCACCTATATTTTACTATATACATCCTGTAAATCTCTAGATTAACTTTTTCTTAATTAAACTTCTTTCTGTATTAGTTTAAACTTTTTATTACAGAATAAAAGCTTCCTTCAGAATAAAATCTCTGTTGATTACTTCAGAATAAAAGCGCCATCTGTTCCTTCAGGATAAAAGCTCCATCTGTCCCTTCAGAATAAAAGCTATATCTCTTCCTTCAAAATAAAAGCTCCGTCTATTCCTTCAAAATAAAAGCTCCATCTATTCCTTCAAAACTTGAATAGTTAACTCAAACATATTTAACTCAAACAGCAGGATTTAGATTCATTGAATCAAATTTAAATTAATTTATTTCCATAGCCCAAAAATCATAAGGCTCATATTCTTTACCACACACGACATCCTCTGAACTTAGAACTTTGCTTTGTCCTGAACTCAACAATGTTTTAAGGTGAGAACGTCTTTACATCTCTGATCCCTCCAAACGTTTCTCAACATGAGGTCTGAACCCCGACGGAGGTCCAACAGACTGACGGACATCAAAGAGCTTCACATCAATCATCGAGCTCTCCGTCTCTGTTTGATTCATCCGTCAGATTAATATCTGCTGTGAAGACATTTATGATTCACTTTGAACCGCGACAAGAACTCAGATGGAGACTTTCAGTCGACCTTTCGAGGAATTTAAATTCAAACAGGAAGCTCCACTTCAGACCTTCAGTCCTTCATCTCGCTCTGCGTTCTGGTTCTCAAAGTCACCGTCTCTTAAAAAGGCTTTTAGTTTGAAGGACATCTCTGAAAGACTCTCTTTACCTTTTATATTCACATTAAACTCAATAAACAGAGAAAAGAACACAGTTTGTATTATCTGAATATCTGATCTCTGACTCTGAGATTTAAGATCATTAAATGTTATTTTTCCTTTTTCTTGTTCTGATGACAGTCGACCAGAACTTCCTGTAATCTGTCCGAAGGTTTTCACACTCACACCAAAGCGAACTGGGTTTCAGTTTGGATACTGGATGCAGGTCCTGATCCTGGTCCAGGTAACAGGGTTCTGGATGCAGGTCATAGTTCTGGTCTAGGTAACAGGGTACTGGATGCAGGTGGTGGTCCAGGTAACAGGGTTCTGGATGCAGGTCATAGTTCTGGTCCAGGTAACAGGGTACTGGATGCAGGTGGTGGTCCAGGCAACAGGGTTCTGGATGCAGGTCATAGTTCTGGTCCAGGTAACAGGGTACTGGATGCAGGTGGTGGTCCAGGCAACAGGGTACTGGATGCAGGTCATAGACTGTGAGGATGACGAGGGAAAGTGGAAACAGGTGAGCAGGTGGCTGAGGTCAGGTGAATGGGACAGGTGAGGGAGGACACCTGGTGGACAGGTGAGGGAGGACACCTGGTGGACAGGTGAGAGAGGACACCTGGTGGACAGGTGAGAGAGGACACCTGGTGGACAGGTGAGAGAGGACACCTGGTGGACAGGTGAAAGAGGACACCTGGTGGACAGGTGAGGGAGGACACCTGGTGGACAGGTGATAGAGGACACCTGGTGGACAGGTGAAAGAGGACACCTGGTGGACAGGTGAGGGAGGACACCTGGTGGACAGGTGATAGAGGACACCTGGTGGACAGGTGAAAGAGGACACCTGGTGGACAGGTGAGGGAGGACACCTGGTGGACAGGTGATAGAGGACACCTGGTGGACAGGTGAAAGAGGACACCTGGTGGACAGGTGAGGGAGGACACCTGGTGGACAGGTGAGGGAGGACACCTGGTGGACAGGTGAGGGAGGACACCTGGTGGACAGGTGATAGAGGACACCTGGTGGACAGGTGAGGGAGGACACCTGGTGGACAGGTGATAGAGGACACCTGGTGGACAGGTGAGGGAGGACACCTGGTGGACAGGTGAAAGAGGACACCTGGTGGACAAGTGAGGGAGGACACCTGGTGGACAGGTGATAGAGGACACCTGGTGGACAGGTGAGGGAGGACACCTGGTGGACAGGTGATAGAGGACACCTGGTGGACAGGTAGAGAATAGAACTGAAGGGGACAGAGAGCTGTGATTGGTTGAGTTTAGTTTGGTTGAGGACATGAGAACAAATCAGGTTTCTGGTTTCTTTAACATCTACGGACGCCCGGCCAATCACAGAGCTTCATTGTGAAACAGGGCGGGGCTAGAACAGCAGTGGGATCCATAGAGGCAGAATGTGACATACATTATAAATACGACCCATTTTAATCTACTAAACTATTACGAGCTCTAACATGTTGACATGTTAATCTTTTATGATCTCGTTCTAGGCTGCTTTTATTATTGTATTCTACTCTTTTACCCACAAGGCCTCACACTTCCTCTTCCTCCCACATCAATGTAAATGTCCTCATCAATATGGATGATCTTCTTCTTCCTCCTCTTCCTCCTCTTCTTCTTCTTCTGATCTTTAAGCCTCTCAGGAGACTCTAAAGTTCACACGTCTCTGACTCAAAGAGGGAATATCGACTGACCGTTCCCTAAACTGAGAGGCCATTTTATATCAGCTGTTCTGGGTCTGTTGTTGGTGTAGGACGGTAGTAGGGGGAGACAATTAGCTTAGCTTAGCATAAAGACTGTAAACAGGGTAAACAGCTCCCTTAGCTTAACATAAAGACTGGAAACAGCTAGCTTAGCTTAGCATAATGACTGGAAACAGGGAAACAGCTAGCTTAGCTTAGCATAAAGACTGGAAACAGGGAAACAGCTAGCTTAGCTTAGCATAAAGACTGGAAACAGCTAGCTTAGCTTAGCATAATGACTGGAAACAGAGGGAAACAGCTAGCTTAGCTTAGCATAAAGACTGTAAACATGGGGAAACAGCTAGCTTAGCTTAGCTTAATGACTGGAAACAGAGGGAAACAGCTAGCCTGACTGCAGGAAGGGAAGAAGAATGAATGAAAAACTAAATATTAATAATTTGTTGGGGTGATATTTCACGTTGGCTGCAGAGAGAACTCAGTTCTCCAACATGACAAACTGCAGCTCGTTTACTCTTTAAATAATTCCTGACGTCTCATTAATGATTATAAAACTGTTCCTTTAAATACTTTGTAGTTCGCTCTGCTGGGAGCCAATTATCTGATTCTGTGCTGTGAAGAGATTAGAAATAAAAGTCTTTATGTGAGCTGCACACTATTCTAAATATATATCTACAGTATGTCTTCTGTATACTTGTGTATTTCTACATACTTATTTACGGTTCTGTCTGTCTGCTCTGTGCGTCTTTTCTGCAGCAGTAAAGTTTTATGATTCTGATCATAAATATTGATTTTAATGCAGTATTTCTGGTTTTGTTGACAGAAACTCGTCGTCGGTCCAAACTGAACCTTGAGTCCTGCTGACGGTGTTTGTTCTGACGCTGCTTTCAGATCAGCTCAGGGACGTTTGGGTCTGATGTCGCTCACAGAACCAGGAATGGGTTTTTTGTCCCAGAAGGCCGCGGGACAAGACTTCAGGCGGCAGCTTCCTGTAACTCCCCCGACGTCCCCGTCTGTCTGCTGAAGAAACCTCAACAAGAACAGACCGAGTCTGTGGGTCGATTTCTGAGAAGAAAAAGGTGTAGAGAGAACCCCCCCCCCCCCCACACACACACACTCTTTCCCAGCAGCCCCTGGGGCAGCACTGAGGATGCTGCTGTTTGGCCTTGAAGAGCTTCAAACATAAAAACAGTCAGCAGAATCCTGAGCACAAGAAGATGATTTTTATTTCATTTTTTTCAGTTTAACACTCGATGAGATTTATTATTTATGTGAATTCTTCATCTTCACAAGTTCAATAACTTCATATTCAGACTGACAGCAGCTCAACACAAACAACCAAAGTCTGAGCAACTTTCTGACGAACTTTACATTCAACTCAATTCAAAGAGGCATAATATATGTATATATATACATATATATATATATGTATAT
Organism: Leptoclinus maculatus; assembly: GCA_032191485.1. Taxonomy (NCBI): domain Eukaryota; kingdom Metazoa; phylum Chordata; class Actinopteri; order Perciformes; family Stichaeidae; genus Leptoclinus; species Leptoclinus maculatus. The sequence goes on from JAVDOI010000168.1 coordinate 59,724, forward strand.
ATATACATATATATATATATATATATACGTATATATATACATATATATACGTATATATATACATATATATATATACGTATATATATACATATATGTGTACATATGTTGGGAACTCATTAAACTCTAAAATCTGAGATTAATGAGTTGAATTTGTCAAAATAAAAGTTCCTTATTTCATTAAATGTTTCACATTTTATTGATCTTTTAAACATCTGTCTGCTGAAGAACAACACGTTTATATTTGATTATATTTAGTTTTGTTGCTTTAAAGATATTTAGGGATGTGTAATAACCCTTAATGTAGATAATGCTGCTGTAAATAATATGTGTATTAAAGTGAAGAACCTCTCAGAGGAAACTCTTTAATTATGATTCATAGCTCATGTTCATGTTGTGATAATGTCCATGAACTGAAGAGGACCATGAAACACTGCTCGTCTTCATCACTGAGTCATTTATTCACATTATTTAATAAGTCTTTGTGCTGCTGATCAAAAGTTCCTCTTCTGCTATAAATATTTAAAAAGGAATACAAAATATTTATAGTTACTTATATAAATATACGTTGAAAGAATTATGCATTAAATATAAATATATAAATGCCACATATACAGATTAGAGAGATGATGACGTTTGATTAATAATAATAAGAACTACAACTATGATGATAATAATAATAATAACAATAATAATAGCAATGATATTAATAATAATTAGCAGCATCATCATAATATGTTTAAATCTTTGGATTGATTTCCTTCCTTCACATGACTGCTAACACTCACTGTGACCCTAGGGGGCGCTAGTCCAGTCTGACGGAGGTCTGGTTCTGGTTTTAGGACTTCAGAGGATCAGCTCTGTGTCGCTGTGAAGGTTCGTTAGTTCTGGATCAAAGAACCGACAAGACCTCTGAGTGATGTCCGTCCGTCCGTCCGTCCGTCCGTCCGTCCGTCCGTCCGTCCGTCCGTCCGTCCGTCCGTCCGTCCGTCCGTCCGTCCGTCCGTCCGTCCGTCTGTCCGTCCGTCTGTCTGTCTGTCTGTCTGTCTGTCTGTCCGTCTGTCTGTCTGTCTGTCCGTCCGTCTGTCCGTCTGTCTGTCTGTCTGTCTGTCTGTCTGTCCACGTCCTCTTACAGTGAGACAAAGGCTTCAGCTCCCTTAAAGCCTCAGTTTCCCATCATCCTCTCTGTCAGCCTCTGTGAACAGATGTGTTTCATTTAAACATCCGTTGGAACACATAAATATCAGTTAGCTGTTAGCCGTTAGCCTCTTCTCTGGTTTAACGTTATTAAAACAGTGTGGTGATCACTCCCCCCCCAATAACCAGGGGAACTCTGGGTAATCCAGCAGCACTCAGAGCTGAAGTCTCAGCAGGTAATCACCTCGTGAGGAACCGTTGAGCTCAGAGAGACGAGACGCTGACGAAGACTAAAAAGGAAACAAAACACTTTTTAATAGAAACACAAAGAACCAGGAGAACAAAGAAATAATAACAGCCTTAACAATACCAACAGAACTCCTATTGTTCTTCTACACATCGTTGTTTTTAATAAAGAAGAAACAGAATCATGAAGTTTGATCTCATCAGAAGAAGAATGTAGTTTTAGTTTCTACTGAAAACCTTTTGATTTCTCTCATGAATCACCTGCAGCTCGTTAAAGATCCACCAGAGCCGAGACCAGGACCCTACAGAACAGGTCTGAGACTCTGCTGGTCTACAGAACAGGTCTGAGACTCTGCTGGTCTACAGAACAGGTCTGAGACTCTGCTGGTCTACAGAACAGGTCTGAGACTCTGCTGGTCTAAAGAACAGGTCTGAGACTCTGCTGGTCTACAGAACAGGTCTGAGACTCTGCTGGTCTACAGAACAGGTCTGAGACTCTGCTGGTCTACAGAACAGGTCTGAGACTCTGCTGGTCTACAGAACAGGTCTGAGACTCTGCTGGTCTACAGAACAGGTCTGAGACTCTGCTGGTCTACAGAACAGGTCTGAGACTCTGCTGGTCTACAGAACAGGTCTGAGACTCTGCTGGTCTACAGAACAGGTCTGAGACTCTGCTGGTCTAAAGAACAGGTCTGAGACTCTGCTGGACAAGTCTGGGACTCTGCTGGTCTAAAGAACAGGTCTGAGACTCTGCTGGACTAAAGAACAGGTTTGAAACTCTGCTAGACTACAGAACAGGTCTGGGACTCTGTGGTCTTCATTTCTTGATGTAGTATTCATGAGGTGGGCCTCGTGCGTTGTGATAAGACCTTATTGGTTTCAGGTCTGGACCCTCTGGGACGCGGAGCTGGTCTCGGTATTAAGAGGAATCTGCTGAGCTCGGCTCTCACTGCTGGTTTCACTGCAGACCTCGATGTGGGTTCAGGTTTTCCTCTGACTGCAGTTTGTTTCAGATGAAGAAGATTAAAGAATGTGATCAGAGGATCATCTGTGTCATTAGATGTCACATGATGTAAGATATCACTATGAAACATACCTCATTAGCATAATGCAGCGTAATAAAAACACAACAGCACCAAAACTAAACGTCAACACAAAAAATAACATAATGTAACAAAATGTAATGAAACAAAACGTTACAAGACCTATCGTCACCTAACGTATCGTTATTTAATGAAACAAAGTGTTCTAACATAATAAAACACAACTTAATGTAACATAATAAAAAGTAACCAAACATGTAACGTATCAAATCTAAATATAATCTAACAAAGTGAAAACTAAAACTGATAAACAACGAAGTGGTTCGACTTCATTTTGGACTTCTGACCTGAAACTTACTGAACTAACAGAAGTCATCGAAGGTGTTTACGAGCTTCATAATTATTTATTAACATGAAACATATTGTGCCCATTCCTGCTCCCCAGAAGATGAACTTCATGGTATTTCCTGCAGCTCATCCCTCAGGACGCTCCACTAAGAATAAATACAGCTTGTCCCCAGAGGATGAACCCTTCACATGTTGGTTCATGCACAGAGGACAAGAAGAAGAAAACAGGTTGACAGGTTGGACGTAGACACGCCCCCTGCTCGCTGTGATTGGTCGGCTCTCTGTCGGCTCTCGGCCTCGGGGCTTCACGTCCCATCAGCCACTTGGTGCTTCTATTTTTATCATCTTCATCACTCTGGGCCAATCAGAGCTGGTGATGTGAGGAAATCAAACTGCGATCATTTGTCAGCTTATTGATTTGTGCTTATGACCACAATAACTCACCTCCTGCTTGAGCTGCATGTGTGAGGAGGAGGAGGAGGAGGAGGAGGAGGAGGAGAAATACAATTCTTCTGTCTCAGCACATCTGTCAGAGACGGGATGAAGACAAAGACGTGCTTATTGTCGGCTTTTGTCCTTTTCAAGGAACAAAATCAATACAGCTGCCGACCGCACAGCTGGAGGTAATGAGTGGACGTCACCAACATGACGTCACCAACATGACGTATGACAACATCTACGTGATCTACGTTCGGAGAGAAGAATCTGTTTTTAAGAATGAAATATGAGTCCAGGTTTTATCTGAAGATATAGATCAAACTAGATATGAAGTTTCCTCCTGATGAAGATCAATCCACAGCATTTATTTATTTGTTCTTCATATTATCTCCTCACAGACGTTCTGATGAAGTGAGGGAGTTATGTTAAATATAATAACTATAATTTATAGTTTATGGTTTTATTTCTAACAGCGTCCGTCAGTTTTGCTCCGTTGACTTCTGGTCATCAGAGATTCATGATGGAATAAAACCTGCTCACATTCTCTCTAGAGCAGAACTATTCTGAAGACTGTTATTAAACACCAGTGGTGGGCCGTCAGGGCCTTCAAAGCCTTCTCTGCTGGCCTAAACAGAATCACAAAGTTATATCTATTTTATAATTTAACAATTTTTCATAAATACACTACATGTATCATAATTTATATAAATATTGTCCCCATTATCTTATGTTCTCATTGCACAGCTACTGTCTTCCTCAGTTGCTCTGCTTCCAGTGCAGCTTGTTTTAAGTAGAGCTTTTATCCAATCAGATTTCACCTCTGTGTCTCTAGGTAAGAAGAGAGGCCCGAGGCCTGCAGACTCACAAGTGAATCCATGTGCAGTTTAAGTGAATGGGGACGATATTGTTGATTGTCATAGTGTTCAACCAATCAGATCTTTAGTTTGACATGTTGGGCGTATTCTTTGACGTGTCAGAGCCTGCTAGCTGGCCTACAAGTACGTGATTGGTCAGTGGGCTAGCCTGACATGTTGGGCGGTGACAATCCCAATATCTGCTGCCTCTGTCGAGCGGACATTTTCAGCCTCAAACGCATTAAAACGTATTCAAGAAATACAACTGGGGAGGCTCGACTGTCTTCACTGGCGTCCATGAATCCAGAAGGACTTCTTACTGGAACTAAAACACACGGATGTACTGAACAACCGTGAGATTAAACTCTTTATTAACAAAGAAAGGAGGATGGACTTTGTCTTTAAATAGTGAACAGCAGCTCTGGTAAGTTAAATGCGTTTGTTTTTACATCTGCAGTAGCTTTAATATGCTTGTTTATATATTATTATTTGTACAACTTGTTTTTATGAAGATGGATTTTTGTTTGGTTTTATATGTGATAGGAACCATTGTTATGTCCTATGTTGCTCTGGGGACATATTTAGCGGCGCCAGCGTTGCCAACTTGCCGACTTTCTCTCTAAATCTGTCGACTTTCCAAACCCTCATGGAGACTTGTTCTGGTGTTGTTGGAGACTTGTTGTGGTGTTATTGGAGACTTGTTCTGGTGTTGTTGGAGACTTGTTCTGGTGTTGTTGGAGACTTGTTCTGGTGTTGTTGGAGACTTGTTGTGGTGTTGTTGGAGACTTGTTCTGGTGTTGTTGGAGACTTGTTCTGGTGTTGTTGGAGACTTGTTCTGGTGTTGTTGGAGACTTGTTCTGGTGTTGTTGGAGACTTGTTCTGGTGTTGTTGGAGACTTGTTCTGGTGTTATTGGAGACTTGTTCTGGTGTTGTTGGAGACTTGTTCTGGTGTTGTTGGAGACTTGTTCTGGTGTTGTTGGAGACTTGTTCTGGTGTTATTGGAGACTTGTTCTGGTGTTGTTGGAGACTTGTTCTGGTGTTGTTGGAGACTTGTTCTGGTGTTGTTGGAGACTTGTTCTGGTGTTGTTGGAGACTTGTTCTGGTGTTGTTGGAGACTTGTTCTGGTGTTGTTGGAGACTTGTTCTGGTGTTGTTGGAGACTTGTTCTGGTGTTATTGGAGACTTGTTCTGGTGATGTTGGAGACTTGTCTGGTGATGTTGGAGACTTGTTCTGGTGTTGTTGGAGACTTGTTCTGGTGTTGTTGGAGACTTGTTCTGGTGTTGTTGGAGACTTGTTCTGGTGTTGTTGGAGACTTGTTCAGGTGTTGTTGGAGACTTGTTGTGGTGTTGTTGGAGACTTGTTCTGGTGTTGTTGGAGACTTGTTCTGGTGTTGTTGGAGACTTGTTCTGGTGTTGTTGGAGACTTGTTCTGGTGTTATTGGAGACTTGTTCTGGTGTTGTTAGAGACTTGTTCTGGTGTTGTTGGAGACTTGTTCTGGTGTTGTTGGAGACTTGTTCTGGTGTTGTTGGAGACTTGTTGTGGTGTTGTTGGAGACTTGTTCTGGTGTTGTTGGAGACTTGTTCTGGTGTTGTTGGAGACTTGTTGTGGTGTTGTTGGAGACTTGTTCTGGTGTTGTTGGAGACTTGTTCTGGTGTTGTTGGAGACTTGTTCTGGTGATGTTGGAGACTTGTTCTGGTGTTATTGGAGACTTGTTCTGGTGTTGTTGGAGACTTGTTCTGGTGTTGTTGGAGACTTGTTGTGGTGTTGTTGGAGACTTGTTCTGGTGTTGTTGGAGACTTGTTCTGGTGTTGTTGGAGACTTGTTCTGGTGTTGTTGGAGACTTGTTCTGGTGTTGTTGGAGACTTGTTCTGGTGTTGTTGGAGACTTGTTCTGGTGTTGTTGGAGACTTGTTCTGGTGTTGTTGGAGACTTGTTGTGGTGTTGTTGGAGACTTGTTCTGGTGTTGTTGGAGACTTGTTCTGGTGTTGTTGGAGACTTGTTCTGGTGTTGTTGGAGACTTGTTGTGGTGTTGTTGGAGACTTGTTCTGGTGTTGTTGGAGACTTGTTCTGGTGTTGTTGGAGACTTGTTCTGGTGTTGTTGGAGACTTGTTCTGGTGTTGTTGGAGACTTGTCTGGTGTTTTGACTCGATGACGTTAACACACGTACGTTCTACAGTTACTGTGGTAACGAGCAGCGGGTGCTGCCGTGAGCCCCTCCTCCGCCCCAAAGCTCTCACAGTTCCTCTCACAGAAGAGGAGACGCTGCAGTCAGAGCAGAGAGGAGACGCACTCTCAGCGTATTCTCTACAGTTACTGTATTTATAGGTGTTGAGCTTCATTTTTACATGAAACACATAATAACCGTAGCTGTGTTTCAGCTGCAGGACAGCAGTGAAGGCCCAGGTATACAATGCACGGCCCACCACTGGTTAATATCATATATTCTGATCAGAAGCAGATTCTTCACTTTGTTCTGTATGGTTTTTAGAAGTTCCTGTTATTACTTTGCGATGTTTAGGATGAATATAATATGAGTTATCTTATTTAACTTATAGTGACTCCATGGACGCTGCTTACCCAGAAGCCTTTGCAGTTCAGTGATAAGCCCCGCCCACTTCCAGCCAAGAGAAAGAAGGCTCTGCTGACATGACGACTAAAGAGCAAACTGCTAACAGGAGCATTACTCTATATATATTTAATATCTAATATTAATATTTCATTTGTAATGTTTCTTGTGCAGTTTCATGTGGTTTGTGTTTGTTTGTCTGCTGAAGTCACTGCACGGTGTTATTAATTATAGTGTTATTAATTCAGTAATGTTCAGACGGTTAACGCTGCTGAATAAATGAACTTCTTCATTGTTATGAGCTACAGCTTTAATAACCAGAAGGTGGAAACATATTCATATTTGGTCCCAGGAACGCGTTAAATGAGAGGAGAATATTAAAAGGATCTTTTTTTATCTCTTATTCATATTCAGCTCAGATACAGATGCTGACATTACGACCGTGTTACAGCGTAAACTGCGTCTTTATGTTTCTTCTGGCTCCTTTAATATTTAAACACACTGCTCTGGATTGTGTTTGAGGACCAACAGCTCAGACTTCCTGTGAGCTGTTGGTCCTCAAGAGTCACAGAAGACATCTACAGTTACCCAGTAATATGTGTATGAGTATCAGGTTGTTATCAGGCTGTTATCAGGTTGTTATCAGTCTGTTATCAGTCTGTTATCAGGTTGTTATCAGTCTGTTATCAGTCTGTTATCAGGTTGTTATCAGGCTGTTATCAGGTTGTTATCAGGTTGTTATCAGTCTGTTATCAGGTTGTTATCAGGTTGTTATCAGTCTGTTATCAGGTTGTTATCAGGTTGTTATCAGTCTGTTATCAGGTTGTTATCAGTCTGTTATCAGGTTGTTATCAGGCTGTTATCAGTCTGTTATCAGTCTATTATCAGGTTGTTATCAGGTTGTTATCAGTCTGTTATCAGTCTGTTATCAGTCTATTATCAGGTTGTTATCAGGTTGTTATCAGTCTGTTATCAGTCTGTTATCAGTCTATTATCAGGTTGTTATCAGTCTGTTATCAGGCTGTTATCAGGTTATCAGGTTGTTATCAGGTTGTTAGTCTGTTATCAGTCTGTTATCAGGTTGTTATCAGGTTGTTATCAGTCTGTTATCAGTCTGTTATCAGGCTGTTATCAGGTTGTTATCAGGTT
>JAVDOI010000168.1:72500-77500 GCA_032191485.1 Leptoclinus maculatus
TTTATGTTTCCTTTGTGTTTCCTCTGTTTCCTCTGCGTCTCCTCTCCGTTTCCTTTATGTTTCCTCTTTGCTTCCACTGTTTTTCTTGTTTCCTTTCGGTTTCATATGCCGCCTCTGTGTTTCCTTTTTATTTCCTCTGTTTCCTGTCAGTTTCTTTTTCAAGCAGTAATATTCTAGCAGTTCCTCTCCTACTTATATTTTCTATAAAGGCTAATATCAGTTATCATGTCCTGTCCTGGTACTAATACTGGTACTTAAATAAGTGAGTACTTCCTGTGTAAAAGTACTGACTCACAATGTTTCACTGTACTTGGACTCTTTCCAGGAAACTCTGTATTGTAAGAAACTGCAGAAGCACATTTCTGTCTGTTTTCAGTAATAATTGAGGAGAATCTATCAATACTTTAAAAGGACTGTTTACAGAGACTTTGGTGAGGACATGACATGACACTGGACCAATGGGGGGACAGATTCAGGGACAGATTTGGGGACAGATTTGGGGACAGATTTGGGGACAGATTCAGGGACAGATTCAGGGACAGATTCAGGGACAGATTCGGGGACAGATTCGGGGACAGATTCAGGGACAGATTCAGGGACAGATTTGGGGACAGATTCGGGGACAGATTCGGGGACAGATTTGGGGACAGATTCAGGGACAGATTCAGGGACAGATTTGGGGACAGATTCAGGGACAGATTCGGGGACAGATTCGGGGACAGATTTGGGGACAGATTCAGGGACAGATTCAGGGACAGATTTGGGGACAGATTCAGGGACAGATTCAGGGACAGATTTGGGGACAGATTTGGGGACAGATTCAGGGACAGATTCAGGGACAGATTTGGGGACAGATTCGGGGACAGATTCAGGGACAGATTCGGGGACAGATTCAGGGACAGATTCAGGGACAGATTCAGGGACAGATTCAGGGACAGATTCAGGGACAGATTTGGGGACAGATTCAGGGACAGATTCAGGGACAGATTCAGGGACAGATTCAGGGACAGATTCAGGGACAGATTCAGGGACAGATTCAGGGACAGATTCGGGGACAGATTCGGGGACAGATTCAGGGACAGATTTGGGGACAGATTCAGGGACAGATTCAGGGACAGATTTGGGGACAGATTCAGGGACAGATTTGGGGACAGATTCGGGGACAGATTCAGGGACAGATTCAGGGACAGATTCGGGGACAGATTTGGGGACAGATTCAGGGACAGATTCAGGGACAGATTTGGGGACAGATTTGGGGACAGATTTGGGGACATCTGAAGGCTGAATAGTTGCAGGAATGAACAGAACTAACTCATCTGGGATGAATCCAGAGCTTCTATCAGTCACAAGTGTTCCTCGTATCGTGTTTGCAGCCGAGCTTCTTATGCAGATAAGAAGGCAGGAGGTAAATCACAGCTGGAAGGGAGAGAGAGGCAGCATGAGGGAGGAAGAGGAGAATAAAGAGGAAACACTGAGGGGGGGGGGTAATGCTGTGTTTCATCACTGTCAGCAGGCCCAGCGACGCCGTGCATGCTGGGACGAAGAGAATTGGAAGGAGGAGACGCAGGAGGGAGTTCCAGCTCACTAAACTCAAGTCATTTGTCTTTAAGCTTCCTCTCTCCTCCTCCTCCTCCTCCGGATAATCTTCCTCTGTGACGGGTTTCTTTGTTTCTGTTTGTTTGTGGAGACAGAAATCTGTTTCAGGGAAAAATTCTCTTCTGACAGAAGAAGAAGGTTTCAGACTGAACGGAGAGAATATTTAATATTCAGCTTCCTTCCCACTGCAGGATATGAAAAGTCATATTTCAACGATGGATCTCAGTTAATCAAATAATGACAGCAGGAGGTCTATCAGTCACTGGAGGTTGAGTATGAAATGATAAGATGTCCAGATGAAAGTCTGATTAAACACATCCGGCTCTCAGCAGTAATGACTTACAACATTTAAGTCCTTTGTTGCTTTTAGCGTGTTATTTTCCACCATGTAGTCTGTAACACGGTCTGAAGAAGAGACGTAGTAGAACGACGGTCTCCCGGTAACAACGAGGCCTAAAATATAAAATAATTTAATAAAGAACTGTGATATGGGGTTATTTATTGACACAAAATGAGCCATAATACCTTACATTACGTGGTGGTAGACACACAAATTAAATGAATCCACGTTAATATGCAACGATCAGAGCTGTTGACGTTAAATAGAGTCAGAAAGAGGACTTATGGTGGGAGGGTGGTTTAGGTGGACCGGTCAAACAAACAGGAGACTGGTGCTATTAGGTAGCTACGTTAGCTACGTTAGCTACGTTAGCTATGCGTTTCCTGTGAGAGCCCATTGATTTAAACAGTGTAAACAGACAATGTGCTGACGGGTTAGTTTAGTTTAGTTAGTGCTTTAATATTTTTGCTAGTTTTTGCTAAACCTCAATACACCTCCATGTTTATGTTATTAAGTTTGAGTTCTCATTGTTGCAGAAAACAATCACCTTTAAAGAAAAGCCTTTGACACTTTTAATCATCGAATTCTCCTTTAAATTAATCTCGCCCCTTCAGATGTTCTTAAATTAATTAGTTAAAGAACCACTGTCTGCACTCAGGTGTCCCACAAAGATCTGTCCTGGGCCCACTATAGTTTATTTTACATGTAACATCCGAATGTATGCAGATGACTCTGTCATTTATGTAAGGAGTAGCATTATTACACAACTCACAACCTCCACGGTTCATTTCACAGCACAGTTAAAACATTCAGTGTGTCTGAAACTGTGTGTTTGTATCAGAAGAGGAAACGAGAGGATCTTTTCTTTCTGAAAACAGGTTCGTAATCACATAAAATCACATAAAATCACATAAAATCACATAAAATCACATAAAATCACATAAAGATTCGTTTGAAATTACTCATCAAATTAGTTTAAATACATATAATATAATGTGATATGTTTAATTAACATAATGTTATATCACATATCAATAAATACACATTAAATTAGTTTATATACAAATGTAGGCATCAAATTAATTAAAGGTCTGTTAAGAACGAGTTGAACCAACGCTGTGTGAACAGACTGAGAACAAGAACCACTCATTATCTTGAATCAACTCACTTTCTGCAGGAAGCTGAACTGACCCTGAATCAGTGTGGACACACACACACACACACACACACACACACTTATCTCCGTGGTCTGTCAGCAGCAGATATAATTATAGATATAGTAACTCTGCTTGGTTCGTTATCAATATCTCACAAACACTTTGACACCTCGTCATCATTTTATCAGCAGCTGCTCGTCTTCCTCTTCGTCCACTGAGGAAGAGGAGCTCCATGTTTCTGTCTTTTTAACACTTCTTCTCTCCACTGTGTTGTTAATGCTGCACATGTGACGCTGTGATTGGTCGACAGCTGATATGTTTGTCACCGATTGGCTCGGCTTTCTTCATCGTACAAATGTTCACGTGCAGAAGAATAAACCGATATATAGATGTTTGTATATAGATATAAATAGCTGCATTATATACATCATGTTTTCAATCTTCTCTTAACTAAAGCTTAGTATTACAACATTCATTTAAAGTTCCATCAATCCAGAACATTCTTAAAAATGGTAAACTTTGTTTTCCACAGAAGTCACACTTTTAATCAATATTCTGTGTTTCTGTTCCTGAAGCTTGTTATTAATTCAGTATTCATCAGAAATGTTGCATGATTTCTCTTCTTTGTGTCATTGAATAAAGAAGAAGATGAAGTGTGATTCTCTTTCAATACATCAGCTCCACCAGTTTAAATGTTTTCCTCTCAATCTGCAGAGTTTCATAGAAGTATAAAAACACTTTGTGATCTCTAAAAAACAGGAAGAGATCCTCTTCTATTTACAGGTATTTAGATTATATCATGAAGTTATTTACAACATAAAAACATAATGTTACACGTCAACAGAGAAGGAGTAAAGAGAAGCGAACCTCTGAGCTCTCAAACTAAACAAAGAAACTGAACGCAGCAGTCTTTAGACACCTGAACAGGTGAGGCCAATCAATCAACGAGGTGGGAGGAGCCAATCAACGACGTGGGAGGAGCCAATCAATCAATGAGGTGGGAGGAGCCAATCAATCAATGAGGTGGGAGGAGCCAATCAATCAACGAGGTGGGAGGTGCCAATCAACGACGTGGGAGGAGCCAATCAATCAATGAGGTGGGAGGAGACAATCAACGACGTGGGAGGAGCCAATCAATCAATGAGGTGGGAGGAGACAATCAACGACGTGGGAGGAGCCAATCAATCAATGAGGTGGGAGGAGACAATCAACGACGTGGGAGGAGCCAATCAATCAATGAGGTGGGAGGAGCCAATCAATCAACGAGGTGGGAGGAGCCAATCAATCAGGTTAGCAGAGGGAAAAAAACAACAGGTAGAGATTCAGAACTCGTCTGGATTTGATTTCATAAGGTCACTAAACTGTCTGATTATTTGTTATAATAATAGAAATAATAAATAGTGATTTGAACACGTAAACACTCTCAGTATGAATGTAAATAAAAGAGGTGCATGAAGAAGAAGCCTCGTCTGTTCTCTGCTGTTTTTGTTGGGTTTCATCATAAGTGTGTCATGTGGACCCACACTGGTCCTGGACCAGGGCCCCGTTCCTCGTACGTGGTTCAACTAAGTCGATCAAATGTCCTATTAGCAGCTTAAATTAACCCGATGATTGAAGTCAGGCTATCTCGGTTCCTCAAAGGCTGATCAGCTCAAACAATCTCGTTAATTCGAACCAGACCTCAGTCATCAGGATAAGTGGGCGTGCCCGTTTTATGTCAAAAGGGGGAAGCGTCGATCACCGAAACCATGATTTTCTAACAGTACAATAGTGAATAAAGTCAAAGAAAGAGCGTCTTTGTTCTCCGCTGGCGAGCAGGAGATGATCATGAACGCTTATGAGGAAGTCAAGACCATAATAATGACTAATCTAACACCGCCACCGCTGAGAGGGCTCGACAAGAAGCA
>JAVDOI010000168.1:82500-90000 GCA_032191485.1 Leptoclinus maculatus
CAGCGAAGAAGAAAAACTACACAAACAATGATTGATTATCCAACAAGAAGAGCAACTCAAGACAATGTGTCATCATTCACAGAAACACATAATAACGCTAAACGTGTTTGATTCCATCCTAAACACAGGTGTCGTAGGCTAGCTCTTTATGCTAAGCTAAGCCACACAGAGTGTTTCCTGAGCTGCTCCTTTAATGAACTTCTTATAAAATGATCCTGTCATGAGAGCAGAGAGTTCTCCTTCGTTAGTGGAGCTCCACTGAACCTGAAAGCCTTCAACATAATTAAGACGAGTTTCTCAGAGACGGAAGAGAAGAAATGTACGTAATTAAAAAAGCAGTGAAGTAAAATATTACAGCCGGAGACAAACTGGGACCAGTTATTAGAAAGATCAGCTGACTCAGCACTTTACTGATTTATAGACTGTGAGCTTCACTTCCTCCTGATGTACAAGTACTACTAAAGTACATGTGTAGCTAGTGGAGGAAGTAACCAGACCCCTACTGAAGTATAAGTACTACTAAAGTACTACTAAAGTACATGTGTAGCTAGTACAGGAAGTAACCAGACCCCTACTGAAGTATAAGTACTACTAAAATACTACTAAAGTACATGTGTAGCTAGTACAGGAAGTAACCAGACCCCTACTGAAGTATAAGTACTACTAAAATACTACTAAAGTACATGTGTAGCTAGTACAGGAAGTAACCAGACCCCTACTGAAGTATAAGTACTACTAAAATACTACTAAAGTACATGTGTAGCTAGTGGAGGAAGTAACCAGACCCCTACTGAAGTATAAGTACTACTAAAATACTACTAAAGTACATGTGTAGCTAGTGGAGGAAGTAACCAGACCCCTACTAAGTATAAGTACTACTAAAATACTACTAAAGTACATGTGTAGCTAGTGGAGGAAGTAACCAGACCCCTACTGAAGTATAAGTACTACTAAAATACTACTAAAGTACATGTGTAGCTAGTACATGAAGTAACCAGACCCCTACTGAAGTATAAGTACTACTAAAATACTACTAAAGTACATGTGTAGCTAGTACAGGAAGTAACCAGACCCCTACTGAAGTATAAGTACTACTAAAGTACTACTAAAGTACATGTGTAGCTAGTACAGGAAGTAACCAGACCCCTACTGAAGTATAAGTACTACTAAAATACTACTAAAGTACATGTGTAGCTAGTACAGGAAGTAACCAGACCCCTACTGAAGTATAAGTACTACTAAAATACTACTAAAGTACATGTGTAGCTAGTGGAGGAAGTAACCAGACCCCTACTGAAGTATAAGTACTACTAAAATACTACTAAAGTACATGTGTAGCTAGTGGAGGAAGTAACCAGACCCCTACTAAGTATAAGTACTACTAAAATACTACTAAAGTACATGTGTAGCTAGTGGAGGAAGTAACCAGACCCCTACTGAAGTATAAGTACTACTAAAATACTACTAAAGTACATGTGTAGCTAGTACATGAAGTAACCAGACCCCTACTGAAGTATAAGTACTACTAAAATACTACTAAAGTACATGTGTAGCTAGTACAGGAAGTAACCAGACCCCTACTGAAGTATAAGTACTACTAAAGTACTACTAAAGTACATGTGTAGCTAGTACAGGAAGTAACCAGACCCCTACTGAAGTATAAGTACTACTAAAATACTACTAAAGTACATGTGTAGCTAGTACATGAAGTAACCAGATCCCTACTGAAGTATAAGTACTACTAAAATACTACTAAAGTACATGTGTAGCTAGTACATGAAGTAACCAGATCCCTACTGAAGTATAAGTACTACTAAAATACTACTAAAGTACATGTGTAGCTAGTACATGAAGTAACCAGACCCCTACTGAAGTATAAGTACTACTAAAATACTACTAAAGTACATGTGTAGCTAGTACAGGAAGTAACCAGACCCCTACTGAAGTATAAGTACTACTAAAATACTACTAAAGTACATGTGTAGCTAGTGGAGGAAGTAACCAGACCCCTACTGAAGTATAAGTACTACTAAAATACTACTAAAGTACATGTGTAGCTAGTGGAGGAAGTAACCAGACCCCTACTAAGTATAAGTACTACTAAAATACTACTAAAGTACATGTGTAGCTAGTGGAGGAAGTAACCAGACCCCTACTGAAGTATAAGTACTACTAAAATACTACTAAAGTACATGTGTAGCTAGTACATGAAGTAACCAGACCCCTACTGAAGTATAAGTACTACTAAAATACTACTAAAGTACATGTGTAGCTAGTACAGGAAGTAACCAGACCCCTACTGAAGTATAAGTACTACTAAAGTACTACTAAAGTACATGTGTAGCTAGTACAGGAAGTAACCAGACCCCTACTGAAGTATAAGTACTACTAAAATACTACTAAAGTACATGTGTAGCTAGGACATGAAGTAACCAGACCCCTACTGAAGTATAAGTACTACTAAAATACTACTAAAGTACATGTGTAGCTAGTACAGGAAGTAACCAGACCCCTACTGAAGTATAAGTACTACTAAAGTACTACTAAAGTACATGTGTAGCTAGTACAGGAAGTAACCAGACCCCTACTGAAGTATAAGTACTACTAAAGTACTACTAAAGTACATGTGTAGCTAGTGGAGGAAGTAACCAGACCCCTACTGAAGTATAAGTACTACTAAAATACTACTAAAGTACATGTGTAGCTAGTGGAGGAAGTAACCAGACCCCTACTGAAGTATAAGTACTACTAAAATACTACTAAAGTACATGTGTAGCTAGTACATGAAGTAACCAGACCCCTACTGAAGTATAAGTACTACTAAAATACTACTAAAGTACATGTGTAGCTAGTACATGAAGTAACCAGACCCCTACTGAAGTATAAGTACTACTAAAATACTACTAAAGTACATGTGTAGCTAGTACAGGAAGTAACCAGACCCCTACTGAAGTATAAGTACTACTAAAGTACTACTAAAGTACATGTGTAGCTAGTACATGAAGTAACCAGATCCCTACTGAAGTATAAGTACTACTAAAATACTACTAAAGTACATGTGTAGCTAGTACAGGAAGTAACCAGACCCCTACTGAAGTATAAGTACTACTAAAGTACTACTAAAGTACATGTGTAGCTAGTACAGGAAGTAACCAGACCCCTACTGAAGTATAAGTACTACTAAAGTACTACTAAAGTACATGTGTAGCTAGTGGAGGAAGTAACCAGACCCCTACTGAAGTATAAGTACTACTAAAATACTACTAAAGTACATGTGTAGCTAGTGGAGGAAGTAACCAGACCCCTACTGAAGTATAAGTACTACTAAAATACTACTAAAGTACATGTGTAGCTAGTACAGGAAGTAACCAGACCCCTACTGAAGTATAAGTACTACTAAAATACTACTAAAGTACATGTGTAGCTAGTACATGAAGTAACCAGACCCCTACTGAAGTATAAGTACTACTAAAATACTACTAAAGTACATGTGTAGCTAGTACAGGAAGTAACCAGACCCCTACTGAAGTATAAGTACTACTAAAATACTACTAAAGTACATGTGTAGCTAGTACATGAAGTAACCAGACCCCTACTGAAGTATAAGTACTACTAAAATACTACTAAAGTACATGTGTAGCTAGTACAGGAAGTAACCAGACCCCTACTGAAGTATAAGTACTACTAAAGTACTACTAAAGTACATGTGTAGCTAGTACAGGAAGTAACCAGACCCCTACTGAAGTATAAGTACTACTAAAATACTACTAAAGTACATGTGTAGCTAGTACATGAAGTAACCAGATCCCTACTGAAGTATAAGTACTACTAAAATACTACTAAAGTACATGTGTAGCTAGTGGAGGAAGTAACCAGACCCCTACTGAAGTATAAGTACTACTAAAATACTACTAAAGTACATGTGTAGCTAGTACATGAAGTAACCAGACCCCTACTGAAGTATAAGTACTACTAAAATACTACTAAAGTACATGTGTAGCTAGTACAGGAAGTAACCAGACCCCTACTGAAGTATAAGTACTACTAAAATACTACTAAAGTACATGTGTAGCTAGTGGAGGAAGTAACCAGACCCCTACTGAAGTATAAGTACTACTAAAATACTACTAAAGTACATGTGTAGCTAGTACATGAAGTAACCAGACCCCTACTGAAGTATAAGTACTACTAAAATACTACTAAAGTACATGTGTAGCTAGTACAGGAAGTAACCAGACCCCTACTGAAGTATAAGTACTACTAAAATACTACTAAAGTACATGTGTAGCTAGTACAGGAAGTAACCAGACCCCTACTGAAGTATAAGTACTACTAAAATACTACTAAAGTACATGTGTAGCTAGTACAGGAAGTAACCAGACCCCTACTGAAGTATAAGTACTACTAAAGTACTACTAAAGTACATGTGTAGCTAGTACAGGAAGTAACCAGACCCCTACTGAAGTATAAGTACTACTAAAATACTACTAAAGTACATGTGTAGCTAGTACATGAAGTAACCAGATCCCTACTGAAGTATAAGTACTACTAAAATACTACTAAAGTACATGTGTAGCTAGTGGAGGAAGTAACCAGACCCCTACTGAAGTATAAGTACTACTAAAATACTACTAAAGTACATGTGTAGCTAGTACATGAAGTAACCAGACCCCTACTGAAGTATAAGTACTACTAAAATACTACTAAAGTACATGTGTAGCTAGTACAGGAAGTAACCAGACCCCTACTGAAGTATAAGTACTACTAAAATACTACTAAAGTACATGTGTAGCTAGTGGAGGAAGTAACCAGACCCCTACTGAAGTATAAGTACTACTAAAATACTACTAAAGTACATGTGTAGCTAGTACATGAAGTAACCAGACCCCTACTGAAGTATAAGTACTACTAAAATACTACTAAAGTACATGTGTAGCTAGTACAGGAAGTAACCAGACCCCTACTGAAGTATAAGTACTACTAAAATACTACTAAAGTACATGTGTAGCTAGTACAGGAAGTAACCAGACCCCTACTGAAGTATAAGTACTACTAAAATACTACTAAAGTACATGTGTAGCTAGTACAGGAAGTAACCAGACCCCTACTGAAGTATAAGTACTACTAAAATACTACTAAAGTACATGTGTAGCTAGTGGAGGAAGTAACCAGACCCCTACTGAAGTATAAGTACTACTAAAATACTACTAAAGTACATGTGTAGCTAGTACATGAAGTAACCAGACCCCTACTGAAGTATAAGTACTACTAAAATACTACTAAAGTACATGTGTAGCTAGTACAGGAAGTAACCAGACCCCTACTGAAGTATAAGTACTACTAAAATACTACTAAAGTACTACTATCTATGTTGAGTTCTGCACAGTGTTACTACTGTCATCAAACTTTAACTTTCAGCTGCTGCAGATACACTGAACACACACACACACACACACACACACACACACACACACACACACACACACACACACACACACACACACACACACACACACACACACACTCTCACTCTCACATCAATCGTGCAGAAACGAGTGCTGCTGTTTACGATCTCCTTCATCCGGCGGCCATGATGGATTTAGTGCTGATGGGACAAGAAAGGCTCCAAAATTCATCAGTCACACACACACACACACACACACACACACACACACACACACACACACACACACACACACACACACACACACACACACACACACACACACACACACACACACACTGACCCAGTTAACAGAGTGTAGAAACTGTAGAAATAAATCTTCCCCGTTTCTCCTCCAGGAACTGGGATCCAAACTGGTTCCAGGTGGACAAACTGAGCCAGCACCTCGATGACATCACAGACCACCTGTGATGTCATGACGTCACTGGAACAAGTGGAGACTGAGTGGAGGAGGACTTGTGGTTTCATTCATGTGTTAGAAGAATAACACGAGAATTAAAACAATAAAGATTATTATCATGTGAATCAGTTTCTGTGATCAACAACCAGCTGTCTCACAGAGACATGAACCTGTCTCACAGAGACATGAACCTGTCTCACAGAGACATGAACCTGTCTCACAGAGACATGAACCTGTCTGTGAGACATGAACCTGTCTCACAGAGACATGAACCTGTCTCACAGAGACATGAACCTGTCTCACAGAGACATGAACCTGTCTCACAGAGACATGAACCTGTCTCACAGAGACATGAACCTGTCTCACAGAGACATGAACCTGTCTCACAGAGACATGAACCTGTCTCATTCATATTCAGAGGACAAATCAACCTGCTGGATAATGAATGAGGAGGAGGAGGAGGAGGAGGATGAAGCATCACAGCTGTTTGTGATTCGACCTGACTGACTTACAGATCATCACATCAAGCTTCTGTCCAGATGTTTCTGAGGTCAGAGGTCAGAGGAATAATGACTGAGGATGGCTTTAGAGAAGAAATAAATAAACAATATTAAAAGGAGGCTAAAACTACAGAAGAAGAAAATGACCATTAGTAACCCTCAGGAGATCTGTCCTCTGATGATACACCGCTGTACATCTGTCCTCTGATGATACACCGCTGTACATCTGTCCTCTGATGATACACCGCTGTACATCTGTCCTCTGATGATCCACCGCTGTACATCTGTCCTCTGATGATCCACCGCTGTACATCTGTCCTCTGATGATACACCGCTGTACATCTGTCCTCTGATGATCCACCGCTGTACATCTGTCCTCTGATGATCCACTGCTGTACATCTGTCCTCTGATGATCCACTGCTGTACATCTGTCCTCTGATGATCCACCGCTGTACATCTGTCCTCTGATGATCCACTGCTGTACATCTGTCCTCTGATGATCCACCGCTGTACATCTGTCCTCTGATGATCCACCGCTGTACATCTGTCCTCTGATGATCCACTGCTGTACATCTGTCCTCTGATGATACACCGCTGTACATCTGTCCTCTGATGATCCACCGCTGTACATCTGTCCTCTGATGATCCACCGCTGTACATCTGTCCTCTGATGATACACCGCTGTACATCTGTCCTCTGATGATACACCGCAGTACATCTGTCCTCTGATGATACACCGCTGTACATCTGTCCTCTGATGATCCACCGCTGTACATCTGTCCTCTGATGATACACCGCTGTACATCTGTCCTCTGATGATACACCGCTGTACATCTGTCCTCTGATGATACACCGCTGTACATCTGTCCTCTGATGATCCACCGCTGTACATCTGTCCTCTGATGATACACCGCTGTACATCTGTCCTCTGATGATCCACCGCTGTACATCTGTCCTCTGATGATACACCGCTGTACATCTGTCCTCTGATGATACACCGCTGTACATCTGTCCTCTGATGATACACCGCTGTACATCTGTCCTCTGATGATCCACCGCTGTACATCTGTCCTCTGATGATACACCGCTGTACATCTGTCCTCTGATGATCCACCGCTGTACATCTGTCCTCTGA
>JAVDOI010000168.1:97500-135000 GCA_032191485.1 Leptoclinus maculatus
CACACTCACACACACACACTCACACACACACACACACACTCACAGAAAATACTCTTTCACCCCAATTTTCCGGCTCTGTCAGGAGCCGTGTGATTGGACGAGGGAGGAGAGGGGGGAGGGGCCTGGGGGACTCTGAACAGGCTGACTGGTTTTCCCAGAATCCACTGGGAGCAACGTTAACGGAGGATGAAACCAGCATCAGTCGACTGCAGAGTTCAAATGTATTTATATAGAATATGTTTTTATATATTTATATATATATATATATATATAAAAACATATATAACATATATAACATATTATATTTATATAAATAGGAGGAGGCGTCTCCTGGATGGTTAAATTAGGAGGAAGTATTTTTAGCTTCAGCTGCCCCCCCCCCCCCCCCCCCCCTCAGAGGCATTCATTACAGCCGTCCTCTCAGACTAATAATAACCTCTAATGCTGCTGGAGGAAGACGAGGCAACACATATATCATCTTCATCTTCATCTTCATCTTCATCACTCTGGAGCTACAGGCTTTTCTGATCCAAAAGTTTTAACTGGTTTAAACCTGAAAGTTTGTTTCCATCGTTGTTATTATTATTATTATTATTAATCTTCGTTATGTTTTTAACTTTAACTAACTAATTTATTCTGATTCAACTTTGTTTTCTTTTCTAAATCATATTTGAATATTTTTAATAGTTTCTTCCTCATAAAAGCAGATTTGAATCAGCTGATCTTCAGTGTGATGCATCTCTGCTGCCCCCTGCTGGTCTCTGTTGCTACTGGTCTCCTTGACTCCTGGTCTCTGCTGCTACTGGTCTCCTTGACTCCTGGTCTCCTGCTGCTACTGGTCTCCTTGACTCCTGGTCTCTGCTGCTACTGGTCTCCTGGTCTCCTGCTGCTACTGGTCTCCTGCTGCTACTGGTCTCCTGGTCTCCTGGTCTTCTGGTCTCCTGGTCTTCTGGTCTCTTGGTCTCTTGGTCTTCTGGTCTTCTGGTCTTGCTGGTCAACAGCTTAATTTCCTTTATTTAAATCTTGTTGTTGAACAAAGTAAAAGTCAGATTTATTATATTGATTTATAATTGTATTATATTATATATTATACTTTCAAGTTTCACATAAAATGTTTAGGTTTTGAAAAATTCTCTATGAATACAAATTATTTTAATAAATTATCTTCTTTTGTTTCCTGCTTCAATAATAAATATTTATCATTTCATTATGAAAATAGTAAAATTATTTAACTTTTTTCTGCAGTAAAACTCAAATAATTCAACGTTTTTTTTATCTCATTTGCTCTAAAACATGAAAAACAAAACACTCACAGTTCTGTGGGGACTTATTTATATATTTATATATTTATATATTTATATATTTATATATTTATATATTTATATATTTATATATTTATATATTTATATATTTATATATTTATATATTTATATATTTATATATAACTCTGTCCTCATCAGTCTAATCAGCTGAATGGAGCTCAGCTGGTCTCATGAGGATCAGGACTAATGAGACCCACCTGAGACCAGAGAGTCTGGGTCCTCAATGAGACGGTTCAGGTTTTTATTTTTTAAATATCTGATTCACTTTGTTATTATGGGATGTTCAATAACAAAGCTACAAAAGTCTGA
Source organism: Leptoclinus maculatus (assembly GCA_032191485.1). Taxonomy (NCBI): domain Eukaryota; kingdom Metazoa; phylum Chordata; class Actinopteri; order Perciformes; family Stichaeidae; genus Leptoclinus; species Leptoclinus maculatus. Next base: position 99,132 of record JAVDOI010000168.1, read on the forward strand.
AAATTGTTCTGTTCCAAAAAATAAAACTGATATTTTATATATTAAATTAAATAATATTTATAAACCTTTTTCTAAACTTGTTTTTTACTTCTCAGCAGTTTTTGTTCCTTCTGGTTGTTTTTCTGATGAAACTTTAAAGATCCTCAGAGAGAAGCTGCTGAATGTCCTCTAGACCTGAACCAGAAGGACCCTGAAGCACAGAGAACACAGGGACCAGGTCTAGAGGGGTCCACCGCCTCAGTTGAGGTTCAGGTGAGAGGAAAATACAAGTATAACAATATCATATAAATATCAACATATTTGACACTGAAAGAAGCTGAATGGAAATCATTTTTATGATTTGATGAATCAAAATAATGTTTACTTTGATTATTGTCGATATCACAATAAAAGATTTAAACTATCGTAGATATACGTGTTCTTAATAATAACTTCTTATTCAGGTCATGAATAATCTGTAACAGAAGCTAAAGTTTAAATCTTCTTTTAACCTCAACTCTGATTTTTACTGCAGATTTAACTTCAACGATGGAAAAGATTCACAAGTTTATGTCACGCAACTCAAGAAAATAAATGTAGAGGTAATAAATTATTTGTACGTACATACCAACTGTAATTTATGTTAGTAGTCTATTTGATAAAGGTTATTTATTGATATATATATATATTATATGAGTGGCGGGCCGTGCATTTTAGACCTGGGCCTTCAGGTCTGTCCTACTACAGTTGAACTAGCTCCTAATAATCTCATTATGATGCCACAGCTACGGTTATTATTTGTTTCTAGGGGTGTAACAATACATGTATTCGTATTAAACCGTTCGGTACGAGGCTTACAAACCGAACAATACGTTTGAATAATACTAGTGCATTTGGAAAATACAGAAGCTTAAATTGTGGGAAATATAATGTTTTCGGTGGACTTCGCTCAACCTGGCAACCCATCCAACGTAACAGACAACGTGCTGCCTGACACTCCGACCCCGGAACCACAATTAGCTTAGCAGGAAATCCAACAGCAGCACACACGCTACATACTCTCCCTGCAGCGTTTATCTGTTCTCTACTGATTCAAACAGGAATAAAGCAATCGCCACACAATCCCCATTTCTCCAGACCATCATTCTTGGTTTCTGAAAGAAAACAGATACATGAATCTGACAAGGCATGACGGGATGCTTTGTCATTAACGGACAATGCATATAGTCAAAATCAATGTAATCAACACAATGACAAGAACAAACTCACAAGAACCAGTCACATATATTTATATGACAACAAAGCAACAAATCAATCCAGCAACACTGCAGCGCTAAAACACGTATTCATCCACACACTGAAGAGCCATTCAAATAGTATTCACATCAGAGGGAACAATATTAACCATATTATAAAAATGACACCATAGACAAATTAACACACTAGTAACGCTACTGCAGATATAAAAACAAAAGCACTTCACTTACCAAAGCTGCTGTTCACTTAAAGACAAAGTCCATCCTCCTTTCTTTGTTAACACAGAGTTTAATGACGCGGTTGTACAGAACATCGGTGTGGTTCAGTTACAGCCAGAGGTCCTCCTGTGAACGTGTTCGTTGAGTTGTAGATCCACTCGGGTCTCTCCAAAAGTTTTCAAAAGCACCGTAGTTTGTAAGTGTCCTGTCATGCTATGGTGTCGTGTTGCTGCCTTGGTTAGCCACCTCAGGTTAGCGTAGCTCCAAACACCAAGACGCTCAGTCGCAAATGAAACGCATTCTTAGCCATAAAATGTGCAACTCTTCTGCGACGCTGTCAGCCAGGAATACCGTTCATACAAATCCTTTTCCTGGCTGGGTCAGGGCTGCCAGCTGTGGGGTTGGCCGACCCTTTCTTACAATGTCCAGCTTTTCTGGAAATGTCCTTCTTGAGAAATCCGTTTCTCCTCCTTCAGCCACTGAGTGTTAAAAAAATAAAGCTAGGTAAAAAAAAAGAATCTACACCAAGCAAAACGTTAAAAATGTCATGTCAATGTCATAACTTCTTACATATCGTTCAACTTGAACTCTTACTACTACTAAGCTCTGCTAGCTAGCTTCAGTTTGACAACACTGACGCTAGCCCACTGACCAATCACACCGCATGTTATTGCTGACGTACTTGTAGGCCAGCTAGCAGACTCTGACACGTCAAAGAATACGCCCAACATGTCAAACTAAAGATCTGATTGGTTGAACACTATGACAATCAACAATATCGTCCCCATTCACTTAAACTGCACATGGATTCACTTGTGAGTCTGCAGGCCTCGGGCCTCTCTTCTACCTAGAGACACAGAGGTGAAATCTGATTGGATAAAAGCTCTACTTAAAACAAGCTGCACTGGAAGCAGAGCAACTGAGGAACACAGTAGCTGTGCAATGAGAAAATAAGATAATGGGGAAAATATTTGTATAAATTATAATACATGTAGTGTATTTATGAAAAATTATTAAATTATAAAATAGATATAACTTTGTGATTCTGTTTAGGCCAGCAGAGAAGGCTTTGCAGGCCCTGACGGCCCACCACTGGCAGTAATACATCAGTGCAGAGCTGTGTTTACGGTACGACTGGGTGACACTTTATTGGTCCTGCTGGAGAGATTGTCTTTTCCATTGGCAAATTTGTATTTTTCCACAAGAAATATACAAATAAATCGGGCAGCTTGTCAGTAAATGTCTCATCTTATTCCTGCTCTCCAGAGGATGAACCTGTTGACCTGACGGGTCCCGGTTCTGGACCCGGTCCCAGTTTGATTGAAAGCAGGAGACGATGATCAGCGAGTAAACCTTTATTATGCCTGCACAATGTTGCCAGATTGACGGTTAACATATCAAACAGTTAAAATTCATTCATCCATTTTTGATGCATACAAAAAGAATCACTATAAAATATCACTCTGTAATACTGTGTTTTTTTTCAACATTCACAAAATAAACCGATTGTTCCACCGCACGACTTCCTGTGGTAAAAAACTAACTTTCTAAGATCTTCCTCATCACCTGCTCCTCCTCATCACTAACACCATTTCTGTGAGATGGGAGAATGAGAGAATAAATAAAAAGAACAAAAGCAGAGAAATAAAGTCACAAAGATCTGCTCAGTGGTTTAATGTTTGAATCATCATGATCAATCATCTGATCAATAAAACTAGTCTGATTAAAGATCAACTTATTTTAGCTTTTTAATCTCTTAAAGTCCTGAAGGTGATTTATTTAGAAAATATGCAAAAACAAGATCCATTTTCTGTCATTTTAACTGAATATCTTAATTTAACTGAGTAGTGTTTTATGCTAACATGCTAACATGCTAATATCTCGATAACAGTAGTAAGGCGGTTCTAAGCTCTGGTTAGACTACGTATATATATACATATATCTCCAGAGGATGAACCTGTTTGTGTTTTCTGTAGCGTCACTGAACCGGTCCCGGTCTGGACCTGGTTGTAGCTGTCCCAGTTTATCCACAGTTTTATGATTTATTTTGAAAACATGCAAAAACAAGATCCATTTTCTGTCATTTTAACTGAATATCTTAATTTAACTGAGTAGTGTCTCATGCTAACATGCTAATATCTCGAGGCGGTTCTAAACTCCGGCTGCATAGGTTGTGTTCATGTTCAACATGTTACCTTCTCTATAATATTTTAAACAGAGGAAACCATCACTGAGTCCTACGACTGAAGCTGTTTATGCAAAATGTTGAAGGAGAACGAAGGAGAACCTTTGGAAACAGAAGTCTGAGCGTCTTCATGATGAGGAGGAGGAGGAGGAGGATGATGAAGAGGAGGATGATGATTCTGAGGATGAGGAGGAGGAGGAGGATGATGAGGAGGATGATGAGGAGGAGGATGAGGAGGAACGGACTTAGAGGTGAAGAGAGTTCAGTCTTTAAGGGACGGTGAAGTGGAAAGGACTTCCGGGGACGTTGTCGTCCCCCCACTTGACGATGAGGATGTAGCTGCCTTGCTCCTTGACGGTGTAGTTGACGTTGTACATCCTGTTGCCCATGTGTTTGACGTAGACCTCCTCGCAGGGCGTCTTCGGCCCGTGGACGCCCACCATCAACATGTTGGTGCCTGCAGAGTCGAGACCAGAGACAACGGGGGACATTTTATTATCAGGGATGAAGACGGAGATCAGATCCGAACCTCTGTTGTTCTTTGTTCCTCACCTGCTTGGCTGCAGTCGACCGTGAACGCGTTCTTCTGGCCCACGAAGGCCTTGGACAGACCAGAACCTCTGGAGACCACTTTACTGGTGTCCGAGGAGAACTTGGGTAAGGAGCCGAAGGCCCCGCCCATCGCCGACGTCTTGGAGACGGTTTCTACGAGAACAGAGGACGTCTCGTGCAGACTGTGTCCGCCTGACAGACGAGGCCCTGCAGACATATTCAAAGACACATCAGGAAACCTCGATCAAATACACTGAAGCTCGCTATAAAGACTGTCGCTGACGTTCTCAGACAACAAACTCTCCTTGTTTTGGTCTGCATCTGGTCTGGAGTTGGACCACGAAGAGTTAAACCCGTTCCTTTAACCGGTCCAACAGCCACAATACCACAAGTTCACATTCAGATCTGCAGAGCGGACTTCCTTTAGACTAAATGAACACATTCTAACATTCATGGGACACCTGGTGGTCATGACACCTGAGTATAAAATCCATGAGACATGCTGACTTTCAACACAGCATCATCATAAGACACCAATCTTCAAATGGATGCCAACTTTCCATTTGTCAGCTTTGTGTCCTTTAGATTCGCCCTAATAAACTGTTAGAGGTGTTATTGTAAAGTGTTGAGGAGCCGGACGCTGAAGCAAATAACAACGTTTTTGTCCTCAAACAACAATTGCAACAGTGAATATCCAAACTGTCTCAGGAGGCAACTTTAGTATTTGTCAGTGGACCCTAGAAGGAGGCAGCAGACTCAGTTGTTCTGGACGATGCTTCATTTTGTGGCGAGTAAGGACTGTACCGTTCGGTAGAGAAGGTCTGGGTCTGTTTGAGCGACGCCCTTTAGTACCAATACTCAACGAACTACTGAGTACTGGCGGAATTCAAGCACTATACCAGCCGGCTCCTTTGACCCACCTGAGACTTTGGCCTTGAAGGGACTCCCTACGATGTGCTGGGGTCCTCCATACTTGATGGAGATCAGGTAGCTCCCAGGAGCCATGGGTGTGTAGGAGACCTTGTAGCCCTCTGGACTCTCCTGACAGTCCATCTTGACCTTGGACGGTCCGTCAATGGTCACAGCCAGAGCTCCTGATCCGGCGTTACAAGTGTTCACACTGAACTCTGACGCCACACCTGAAGGAGGACAACGGCAGGACGGACACCTGTTAAAATCTGTCTTCATTGAGGTGGTTTTATGGTGTCTATTGTTTTGTGTATACCTGTGGTTCCTCCCTCCAGTCCCAGTCCGAAGGCCGACACCATGCCGGGATCTCCCACCTGTCCTGGTTCTCCCACTCGGATCTTGAAGGGACTGCCGGGGACGTGGCTGCCGTTGAAACGAACGTCGATAGAATGAACTCCGTTTTCTCTCGGGATGAACCTGATGGCATGTTGGTCTGTGGGGACACACGGGTTTTGAATGACAAACATATCAGTGTAATGTGTTGGAATAGTTGTTGCAGTAGAAGTTGTGATCTCTGTTCTGTCCTGATTTAGCTGAAGCAGCTACATAGAGTCAGGTGTCATCTGCATAGCGATGAACATGATTATTGGGGACAATGACATAAAGAGGGAACCAGAACAGATTACATGAAACAGAATTATATAATTAGGATACAAGAAAAGGTAACTATATTCTGTTACAGTTAGAGAATAAAAGACCTCATGAGATTACCTATACATTTAGTATTAGTATTACTAGAAAAATGTTAAAGCTAACAAAGATGTACTACCTAATGCACATATATGTACACAACACCAGTCTCATACAATGATCTCTGACGTTAGTGAAAAAACAGCTTTCACTTAATATGTAAAGCAGAAAAGAGGAACAAAAGTCATCACTTTCCAGGTCATGAAGATTTTCTGCCAAAAATATATTTTGGTAAAATATTTAAGATAACATGCAAGTATCTGAGCATATATAAAGACACCAACTCTGACGATGCAACGATATATACAATTTATATACAAGTAGTGGGCCCAAAATGGAGCCTTGTGGTACTCCACATATAAAGTCACCGTTTTTTTCTTAGACTAACCCGACCATTTGTATTACTGCTGTGTTTTTACATAAAAGAATGTCAGTAATAAAGTGTCTTACCGCTCTCCAGCTCAGTGATGTAACACTCCTCTATGGCTCCGGATGGAGTGTGGATCTTAGCATCGATCAGCCCTCTGGCTCCGTTTAGCTGGACAGCAAACGAGGCCTCCTGCCCGACTTTCAGACCCATCTCCTGATGGACAACAGAGAAAGTTTACTGAGCGCTGGTCAAGTCAAGACCATGTGTTATGTTTAGATCATACATAAAATTAACTAATACGATTAATTTAATTCCATGATTTTACAGCCAAAAACAAGTTGTTTGAATACAATTTTTGACTTTTCATCTGAAATAACTTTTCTCAAGTCTGAACTACAAGATTTCTTGGCATTTACTGATTAAACTAAATTTAAACAGGCTTTAACCGTATTTGAGGGCAGACTACGGCCAAATATACAGAGCTGTAGCTAAAACAGGAAGGTAGCACAGATACATTTACATACATATGAACACAGAAATACACAATAATAATAAAGGTATTCATAGAAGATCAAAACTCTTCATATGTCGGAGACCTCAGCGGTTTTGTTTAACTCAATGAAGACGACGTGTTCTCACCTGCAGGCTGGTGATGGAGAGGCGGCGGGCGTCGTCGGACAGCGTGGCGACGGGGACGATGAACGGAGAGTCGGGGACGTGTTCGTCGTTGAACTTGATGGAAACCTCGTAGTCCCCTGGAGAGAAAGAGAGCTTTTAATATCACTAGTAAGTCATGGTCACACCTCTCTAACAGATAGCTTAGCATAACTGTGGTGTTCACCAGGGAACCTTTTTGGGCCTGCTATTGTTTTCAATACACTGCCAAAATTGTACGCATCCACGGATTTCCACAACCAATGGAAAAGATTCCCAAACCACAAAAATATCAACCAGTTAATTAAAAAAACACAAATCCAATAAATAACCAACAACTTGGATCTGATTAGTTGTGATTTATCTATAAAGATGTCAGAGTTTCAGTCTTCACAGCAGTGAAGGAGGTTCAAATCATCTCTATCAACTGCTGTAGAGAGTTGGGTGTCGTCTACATAGTGATGAATATTAGCATTGAGTTTATGGATATCTCTTAACGATCTCTTAACGATGACATCATATGAAAGGTGGTGGTACCAGAACTGAGCCTTGTGATACTCCACAATATTCACTATCCAGATTCTTAATACATGCATCAGGGATTAAATGTGATCTAAAGTCTGAGTCTCACCAGGCTCCTGGACCACGTAGACGACTCCACAGGATCCGTCCTTCCGGTCTTCAAACGTGATCTCGGCCTTACTGGGTCCCTCTACGGCGATGGACAGACCTCCTGCCCCGGCCTCTCTGGTCCAGATACTGAACTCAGCTGAAAAAAAAACAGGAAACAAACAAACGGTATCAACAAAATATGAAAGTTTACCGTAAGTTTCACATCATAAATAGTAAACAATCAATGTTAAAAACTCTGAAATATTAATGAGGACGTCATCTTTGGATCTAAACCCACCTGGGATCCCGGCCACTCCTCGGTCCAGCCCGGTGCCTCCTGCTCGGACCTTGTGGGCCCCTCCCTCCCCCAGGGGCCCCACAGTGAACTGGAAGGGGCTCCCAGGAACGTGCTGGCCTCGGTACTTAACGTTCACCGTGTGAGCTCCCATCTCCTGAGGGACGAACCGGACGCTGTAGGAGCTGTTCTCTCCTTTAATGATTTCAGCCTCCTCTGTCTGGCCTCCTGGACTCAGAACCTGAGCCTCCATCTCCTGGTTACCTGTCTCACCTGAGGAATTTGAGTTATTGTTTTTGTTATTATAAATGTATGATTTCATCCTGAAACGGTTCCATTGATCATATTGAATAATCGTTTCCTGATGAATGAAGTTAGACATTCTGAACACACACACACACCGTCCTGCAGCGGTGGCGGTGGCGGTCTGTTCCCGCTGAACCCGCTCAGACTCTCCCGTCCCAGGAAGTCCCCGAACACGTCCCTGAAGGGGTCCCCCACCTGGGTGCTCTCCTCCACACGGACCTCCCTCTTGGTCTCTCCGGCTTGGGTCTTACTGATCTCCGTCCGCTCCGTCCGGGTGTAGGTGTGGCTGCTGCGGGTGAAGGTCCGGGTCAGGCGCTCCTGAGCCGAGACCATGTGGAACCAGTTCCCTGAAAGCAGCGGGGGGGAGGAAAGAGGAAACAAGGGAGGTGAAGAGGAGGGAGCAGAGAGGACAGGAGGACACAGGTGGAGGAGACAGGTGTCTCACCTGGTATCTTGAGGTTGAGGTCACAGGTGCTGCCGACTGTAGCGATGGACGGAGCCTGACGCCTCCTGGTGATGCTCTCCTTCATCCGGCCTTCACCCAACACCTTCACCGTGAACGGACTTCCTGTTGACACCAAAATATTAAGATTTAATAAACACAAGGTTTGTTTATTTACAACCTCTATAGATAATCCATCAAAAGATAATTAATATACAAAAACAATTCTCCTCTCAGATTTTCAGTTTGTTTTTTTCACAGTTAACTGAATATAATAACAATAATAATAACAATATTAATCATAATAATAACCAGAATACTAACAATAACAATAATAAAAAACATTTGAAGACGTTACTTTGAACTTTATTCTTTATACAACAAAAAAAATGTATTTTCATTGATGGAAATGAACTGACTACAATTATTTGTTTTACTGAGTATTTCTGTTCTTTGCTTCTTTATACTTCTACTCATCAGAGTATCATTTATTAGAAATATAAAAAATACGTAAATGGACTCTTCTAACAAAAACTAAGCCTCTGTTTCCTGGTTTTCATAGAAATGAAATGAAACCACCTGGAAGATGTCGATCAATAACCAGAGAGCATGATGGTCCACGTAGTTCCTACCTGGGACGTGTTGGTCGGCGAACTTGATGTTGATGATGTAATTTCCAGGTTCGGTTGGACAGTAGGTGACTTTACAGGTCCCGTCCTCCACGTCCTCACAGTTAATGTCCACTTTACTGGGACCCTCGATGGACAAACCCAGACCTCCGTAACCTGAGAGGACAAAATAACAGATGAACTACAGACACCTGTCATCCAATCAAAACTACAAACACCTGTCATCCAATCAAAACACATTTATTCTGACTTATTGTGAGTTTTTTTGACGGTACCTGCGTTCCTGGTGTCCACGATGAACTCGGCCACCTCCAAGGTGTGGCTCTCCACCAGACCCTGACCGTAGACCTTCACCTTACTGGCGTCTCCGATCTCCGACTGACCCACCATGATCTTAAAGGGGCTGTTGGTCACGTGTTTCCCGCTCTTCTTCACGCTCACCACGTGTTCGCCTACTTCCTTTGGCGTGAATGAGATCCCTGCAGACGAGAGGAGCGAGGTCAGAACGCTGGAAACCATTTTGTTTATGTGTCTGATTGTTTGTCTGATTGATTGTTTGTTTGACGGCTGCAGGTTTTACTTCAAAGTGTTTTTCAGATTTCCTTCAATGGAGCAGCGCTGCCATCAGTAGGATTACGTCGTTGTTTTACGAGTCACAAGTCAAATCCAAGTCCTAAAGAAGTCCTAAAGAAGTCCTTCGTATCGCTTTATTTTAGTGATAGCCACCGCTAACGCTAACGGTAGTTATTTCTGGTTATAAATGTCAAAAACAAAACATTTGTGTTGGATTTTTGCCTCATTTCATGTTAGCTGATGCTATTTTAAGAGAACATTAACGTCTCATATTGTGGAACAACGTCTTTCTGTGTGAAATGTGAACCTTTCCAATAACTGACCGATGTGTCTGTTGGGAAGCCTCTTCAGCAGACACGGCTCCTCGTTTCCAGACGGTGCCCTGATGCTCGCCGTCAGGCTGCTCAGGTCCGTCTCCGTGATCTTCAAGGAAACATCTGTTGCCGTGCCGACGTTAAGCTGAGACGTCCTCATGGATTCGTCACCTGGAGATCAACCAAGTGTTACCTCATATGGCTATCGATAGCGACTTACAGATGTTTATATGAATCAAAATCTTTGAGTGAACTGGTTAGATGAAGACCTAGAGAGGCTTGTAATATAGTGTCGGATGTGTGCATAACTAAGCTAAAGGTAGAATAAAAACTGCTGACACGTCCGTGTGTTCGTCCGGCTCTAGAGAAACACGGTAGAGGTTCAGTACCGGTGATCTTGGCGGTGAACGGGCTGCCGGGGATGTGCTTGTCATCGAACTTGACGATGATGTTATAGTCTCCGGGTACGGTGGGCAGGTAGGACACGGTGCAGGTCCCGTCTTTGTTGTCTTTACAGCTGATCTCTGCTTTAGACGGACCCTCCACAGCCAGAGACAGACCACCTGCAGAGAGAGACAAAACCAATAGAGTCCTGTCATGTTTCAAAATAAAAGTCTTGGAGGTAGCTTAACATTGATCAAAAACTCCAAAGTAGATGTGACTGAAATTTGTTTTACTGTAAAAGGCATGTATGAAATTTTGAACTGAAAATTATGTGAAAATTAATATCTCTGAAGACAAAATGCCTCCAGCAAATGTTTCAAAGTAAAGGTCTACATCTTCTGGTGACGTCACGAGAGCTACAGTTACGTACAAATACCCAAAACTTATTGGTGTGTGATGGTACTGATACCTTCTCCAGCGTCTTTAGTGACAATGGTGAAGGTGGCCGGTCGGTTCACGGTGCCATGACTCAGACCGGGACCATACGCCGTCACATGACCGCTGTTAACGGCGTCCACGTAGAACTGGAGTGGACTTCCTGTCAAGAGAAAACACAAGAGGATTACAAACATGGCGGTTTGATAAAAGTGCAGAAAGAGTCCAGAACCAGGTCTTATTCATCCGAAAGTTAAGCTGTTTGCTGACGATACTCTACTCTCTGTTCCCAAAGACTGAGACCTCTGGTTGAAATAATCCTTAAAATCCTTTAAGAGTAAATATGTGTCGGGGGGTCACCTGGGATGTGGTTCCCGTCGTATTTGATGTCCATCTCGTGCAGGCCTCGTTCTGTCGGGGAGTATTTCACGGTGACGGTGCCGTCCTTGTTGTCGGTGATGTGAGGACACGCGGTCCGACCGGACGGCATTCGCACTTCACCTTCAGTAGGAAGTCAGACAGGATGTCAGACAGGAAGTCAGACAGGAAGTCAAACAGGAAGTCAGGATGGACTATCATGTTGTCTGTTTTGGATCCAGACATCAAACAAAAATATAGAACAACACCAGACTGATCCTTTAAAATCTAAAAACAACTCAACTTAATACATATAGATTATTTCAACAAGTAGAACAGATATTCTTTACATCTAATGTTCATGCTCTCACCTGTGATTTCTCCTTTCTGCACCGTGAAGGGAATGACCAGACTGAAGGGGCGGAGCACCGGATCCATCCCGTCCACGGGGCTGATGGGATCATCGGTGGCCTAAACCAGAGCCAGAGGGAGGAGTGTTAGTGTCACCATACTGGGAACTCTGGGATGTGGTCCAGAGAGAGATGGGGGAGGGGAGGGGGAAGAGGAGGAGGAAGCACAGCAGGACGGTAGAGAGGCTGAGAGCGAGAGCATCACAGATTTAAACTGGTCTAAAACCAGTCAGACAAAACTCCCTTTTTAACTGGTTAATGGTGCAAGTAAAGTCTAAGCTGAGCTGGTACATAAACACATGTTTACTGTTGTACATAGTCCCAAACTAGACTAAACTAAACAGATAAAATGAAATAATAAAGAATAATACTAAAATAATAATCAACAAAAACAATAAACCAAACATAATAAGAATAAATTAATCAATTAAATGATATTAAATTGATATCAAACAAAAAGTATATAAATTAATAAAATAATTAAAAAAAATAATTAAATAAAAAATATAAATACAAATGATAGAATAAACTAATACAATTAAAATAAAGAAAAAACGACATATCTAATGAATAAATAAATAATAAGAACAGTTAAATATATAATGAATAAGTCTTCACTAGTACTGATCTGAAGTCTGTTAGTCAGATGGTAGAAGATTAAAACATGCAGCAGCCAAACAGAGAATCAATAAGTAAATCTGGGTCGTTATTGATCTGAATCAGCTCAGTGATGCATCCAGTGAAGAGGACAGTTTGTGGTACAAATATAAATATATAGATATATACTGTATACTGTACATATATATATAAATATAAATATAGTGTAGATGTAATACCCAGTGAGGGGAGAAGCCCACATAGGGAGTGAAGGGCTGCTGTAACTGAAGCTGATCACATGGCTCCTCTATTATTGGGACGGTATCACTCACCTAACAGGGAACAAGGTAGAGCCTTTAGGGAACACACACACACACACACACATGCACACATACACATATGCACACACACACACACATGCACAAACACAAGTGAATATTAATGATGCAGTGGTTCCTGAACTTTTTACACAACCTTTTTCTACAACCAGGTCCAGGTTTCTGGTTCCTGGTTCCTGGACTGGTCCCCTAAAGAGAACATTTTTCTACCACCGAATGAATGATCTTCAGACTCCTGAAGAGGTCTACTGGTCCCGGTAGAAAGCTCAGGAACCACTGATCTGGCCTCAAGGTGCTCGGCGGACTCACTCACCACCACGTGGAACGGGCTGTTGGGAATGTTCTCCCCCCCGAACCGGATGGTGATGACGTACTTCCCGGGTTCTGGAGCCGTGTAGTAGATATCGAAGGTCCCGTCGGCGTTCTCCACCACGTCCACGTCCAGCTCCGCCCCGTCGGGGGTCGACACCTTACAGGTGACTTTACCTTTCCCAGCAGCCTTTGCGTCCACGGTGATGACCGTCTCCTCTCCGATCTGGATGGTCGGGCCGATACCTGATCCTGACAAGAGGGAAGACCAATCAGGAGGCTGTGAACATGTACGCTGAGCTGCTGCATGAAGAGATGTTTACTACTGGACACAGTGATTAACATAAGTAAACAGAAGCAAAAAATTATAAATAAAATAAAGCTAAACTAAAAGAATTAACAAAACAAATGTAAAATAAAATAAATAAAGTCAAATAAAATATTTAACTAAACAAATAGAGTAAAGTCAAAAAATAAGTAAATAAATAAAATACAACTAAACAAACTAAATACAATAAAACTAAACAAACAAAATACAATAAAGTAAAACAGAATATAAAATAAATATAAATTAAAAACTAATAAAATCATGAACTAAAAACACGAATAATAGCAAAAATAAGAAAATACAAATAATAAAAGATTGACATTAAAATGGACTAAATAGAAAATAGAGTAAAATAATAAATCAATAAATGAGAAGAATAAAATGAAATGAAATAAATACAAATATAATCTTACAAATCCACTCATCACTTTGACTTTTTTTTTGTTCGCTTGACAAACTAATTGTTAATAAAAGACATTTTAATTCACTCTTCAGACCAGTTTAAACCCAGTCCTCACCCAGTCCGTGTCCTCCGATCGACACTGTAAGAGAAACAAACAACACTCAGCTACCTTCAGGTAAAACACCATCTGATTGGCTGCCACAGTAAGAGGTGGGCGGGGCCTGACCTGTGACCAGACACTTGCTGGCGTCCCCGGCGGGCAGCGCGTGGATGCGGTACGGAGAGTACGGGATCTCGTCTCCTCCGTACTTGATGGTGATGGTGTAGCGTCCCGTCATGTCGGGGACGTAGGACACCGTGTACGTCCCGTCTCGGTTGTCCCGGATGTTCGCCTTCTTGGGTTTCCCCTCCGGATCCTGGAGACACAGTAAATATATATTAAAGTACTCTGAAGTACTAAAACTTCAGTACTGTCCATCAGTGGTCTCCTACAGCAACGCGAGACAATAATCTGTTCTGATATCAGACATCTTTAGAATAAAACGTGTGAACAAGCTCATTTATATTGAAGAGAAAACATCTGTGGACTTTATTAAACGTTTAATTACAAACATTCATTTTAAGAAACTTTCTTATTTTTACCATTTTTTATTTGTCAGTATTTGAACCAGAAACATCGTCTGAACCTGAAGCTGAACCTGAACCAACAGGTTCAGGTTCAGCTTCAGGAGGAGGAGGAACCTGAACCTGAACCAACAGGTTCAGGTTCAGCTTCAGGAGGAGGAGGAACCTGAACCTGAACCAACAGGTTCAGGTTCAGCTTCAGGAGGAGGAGGAACCTGAACCTGAACCAACAGGTTCAGGTTCAGCTTCAGGAGGAGGAGGAACCTGAACCTGAACCAACAGGTTCAGGTTCAGGTTCAGGAGGAGGAGGAACCTGAACCTGAACCAACAGGTTCAGGTTCAGGAAATAAAGTCTGAAACATGACGGTGATTTCTAAGAGACCAGTGGTGTTCACAGTACTCACATGTTCTTCATCATCACTCAGGATCTAACTACTCTACTCACTAGAGGAGGAAGAGGAAGAGGAGGAGGAGGAAGAGGAGGAAGAGGAGGAGAGGAGGAAGAGAGGAGGAGAGGAGGAGAGGAGAGGAGAGGAGAGGAGGAAGAGGATGAGGAGGAAGAGGATGAGGAGGAAGAGGAGGAGGAAGAGGAGGAGGAGGAGGAGAGGAGGAAGAGAGGAGGAGAGGAGGAGGAAGAGGAGAGGAGAGGAGAGGAGGAGGAGGAGGAAGAGGAGGAGGAGGAAGAGGAGGAGGAAGAGGAGGAAGAGAGGAGGAGGAAGAGGAGGAAGAGAGGAGGAGGAAGAGGAGGAAGAGAGGAGGAGGAAGAGGAGAGGAGGAAGAGGAAGAGGAGGAGAGGAGGAGGAAGAGGAGGAGGAGGTGGAAGAGGAAGAGGAAGAGCAGGAAGAGGAAGAGGAAGAGGAAGAGGAAGAGGAAGAGGAGAGGAGGAAGAGGAAGAGGAGGAGGAGGAAGAGGAGGAGAGGAGGAGGAAGAGGAGGAAGAGAGGAGGAGGAAGAGGAGAGGAGGAAGAGGAGGAGGAGGAGGAGGAAGAGGAGGAGAGGAGGAGGAAGAGGAGGAGGAGGAAGAGGAGGAGGAGGTGGAAGAGGAGGAGGAGGAAGAGGAAGAGGAAGAGGAGGAGAGGAGGAGGAAGAGGAGAGGAGAGGAGGAGGAGGAAGAGGAGGAGGAAGAGGAGTTCACTCCGGTTAGTGGAGAACTATAAACCACATCAGTCTGTTAACTGATCACACAAACTGATGGAGGTCAGTTCACATGGAGACCACGGGGGGGGGGGGGGGGGGGGATGTACCACCTGATATTAAATGTACTTAGTTACTTTCAGATACACAACATGTTTATTTATGTGTACAATACTGCTGCTCCTGACTGTATTACTTTGATTCTTCTTTATTGTTTCAAAAACAAGAATAATAGATATTTCATATTTATAGATATATTTGCATTTATGGTTCTAATATATAAATAATATTAAATATCACAGATCTATTAAATCCTTCATTTCCTGCAGAAAGAACTGGACTTCAGAATCACATCACATTAGGAGTGCTCCGGCTGATGAGGATCATGAGACACGGTCAAAAGCTCCGGAACAACTACTAAATGGTTTCACACTTTAGTTTCTTAATTCATTACATTTATTACTTTGTGGCTCACTGGTGTCTGATGATTCCCTCTTAAATAAAATCACTTCTAATCAGAGTGAAAGCAGGAGAGGATTGTTGATGTCCTGGTTTTAGGCAACAAGGAGGCAGAATAAGGGAGTAGGGGAGGAAGGGAGGAGGGGAGACGAGGTGATGGAGGGAGGAGGTCTTACACAGCCTCTCTTATGAATACTGAAGGGGATGGTTCTCTTTACTATGTGAGTCTCCCACACCCTCCTGCCCCATTCCTCCACAAACACTGAGGCCTCCCGGCTGGACCCGTCCGGACCCTACAAGCCCCGGGAACAGGAAGTCACAATCAGGGGTTAAGAGAGTCAGTGAGACAACAACAGTTCAGAGTCTCCTCACATATTCAGTCCTCAGAGAACTGGATCCTGGTTGTTTGTTGGGCTGAAGCTTCAGATGCCAAACAGACAACACCGTGGTTCTGTTTATAGTTCTAAACATGCTCAGTAGACCACTACGCTACGGTGGAGGTCCCAACAAGTTCAACAAGAGCCTTCACGTGCCCCCTATGATGAAGGAATTTATGCCACCAGGACCAAATCAGACACTAGCAGACCCTAGTGGACCATAGAGGATGGTGTGACCCTGATCTTCCTAAGGCAGGACTGGACTCTGGGACTCACCAAGATCTGAACGGTGAGCAGTCCCTCTCCGGCGTCTCTGGCATCGATGGTGAACTCCACCGGCAGACTGGCTGGAACTCCGGACGCGTTCAGACCCGGACCGCTGGCTCGGACTTTACTGGCATCGTGAGCCGGTAACGTCTTGATCTTAAAAGGACTGAGAGGAACCGGATTGGAAGGTTAGACCTGAACTAGTACAATCAGGACTTCTTCATATATGTTTCGGTACCGACCTGCGAGGGACCTCCTGGTCGGCGTACTTCACACAGACCGTGTACGGGCCGTCGGCGGCGGGAGTGTAGATGACGGTGTGAGAACCGTCTCCGTTATCGGTCACGCTGATCGGCTCGGTCACACCTGGAGGGGAACCAGAGTTTAAGAATAAGTTCTATACAGTTCAGAGTTTAAGATAGAAAGTTACATCACAAAGACCTTTGTGGACCCTAGAAGACCTGTTAGACCTAGAAGAAGAAGAAGAAGAAGAAGAAGGAGAAGGAGAAGAGAGGAAGAAAAAGAAGAAGAGGAAAAAGAAGAAGAAACAGAAGAAGAAGAAAATAAGTTCTATACCTTTTAGACTTTAAGACTGATGGAAAATTAGTCTTCCTCGACTTCTACCAGGGACTTGTTCTGAAGAAGACTTGAGTTCAAACTAACTGAGTTTTGGACTGAAGGGTCTTCAGGCAGACCAAAACCCCAAAACCTGACCAAATCTTGGGTCCACACTGTCTACAACATCTTATTTTCTAACTGGTCTGACTGGACGTCTCTGGATCTCAGGTCATGTTATTTTATTTTTTAATTTCAGATCTTATTGTTCAGGTGGACTTGTTCCAGGATGTGGGTTGTGGTCGAGGGCAGGTTTCATACCCAACAGCCTCATACATAATGTGCATTATTTCATTATGACCAACCCTGAAGGAAAGTCGAGACGAAGAAACTCAGGTATAAGAAGACAAGGACGGTCTCACCTGTGGGCCCGTACAGCTGGACCTCCAGGGGGGCCACCCCGGCCTTACTGCTGTCCACAGTGAAGGTCTGAGGGACGTGGGCTCGGACTCCACTCCCCAGTCCGGGACCTGAACACTTCACTTTACTGGGATCCACCAGCTCTCGCACTGGGACCCGAAAGGGGCTCCCTGCAACACACAAAGAGGTTATGAGTCATTTCTGGAACCAGACCAGACCAGACCCCCAAAGAGACCTGGTTCAGACCATCACCTGGGATAGGAAGGCCTCCGAATGTGATGTTGACGTCGTACTCTCCAGGAGTAAAGGGGATGTACTCCACGCTGCAGCTGCCATCTTTGTTGTCCTTACAGGACATCTTCGCCTCAGATGGACCCTCAATGGCCAGACCAAGACCTCCGGTGCCAGCACCTCTGAGGGGGAGACAAGGGGGGAAGGTTTAGACTCGGTCTGAGACCTTTAGAGCTGTTTGATTGAGATTAAGAGCTACAGTACAATCACCTGGTCTCGACGGTGAAGCGGTTCGGTTTGTTAACCAGGCCTTCCTCCAGACCCGGACCGTA
Source organism: Leptoclinus maculatus (assembly GCA_032191485.1). Taxonomy (NCBI): domain Eukaryota; kingdom Metazoa; phylum Chordata; class Actinopteri; order Perciformes; family Stichaeidae; genus Leptoclinus; species Leptoclinus maculatus. The sequence continues at coordinate 117,136 of JAVDOI010000168.1, forward strand.
GGCTCGGACTCGACTGGGGTCACAACCCTCCGTCACAGACACCCTGAACGGACTCTTCGGCACCGAGACCTCATCTAACAAGACCTCAATCAGATGCAGACCTGCAGACAGACAGACGTTGGTGGGTCGTGTTTTGTTTTATCAGGTCTGTGTCAAACAAAGGGGTCTAAACGAGACCCTTATGGGGCTGCTGGTGGGACTTTAGTCCTCCGATAAAAATACAACTTATTACTAAATAACGGATACAAATTGATGACGTTCTAAGTAAGAAAATGGTCTGTTTGACTCTAAATGGACCATAATGTACTAAATGAACATCATGCTGTATTGAAGAAGACTTGAAACTAGAGATTGAGACCATAAACTCATGTTTACAATGTTTACTGAGGTAATAAATCAAGAGAGAAGTAGAGTCATTTTCTCATAGACGTCTATAGAACCAGAGGAGTCGCCCCCTGGTGGACACTAGAGAGAATGCAGCTTTAACACATGAAGCAACGACTTCACTTAAAGAACCGGAGGTTGACACCTGGCTAAAACTCAAGAGTTAAAATGCTAATTATGACAATTTTCACACAAATATCAAACAGGATTAAATAATGAAGTGAAGACATCTTAAACAGACATGGATGTAAAGTGCAACTTGACTGATTGGTGGATTAGAGACCTGTCAATCACCGTGTAGCCCCGCCCTAAAGCATCCCCTGCTTTATGGTCTGTTTGACTCTAAATGGACCATCATGTACTAAATGAACATCATGCTGTATTGAAGAAGACTTGAAACTAGAGATTGAGACCATAAACTCATGTTTACAATGTTTACTGAGGTAATAAATCAAGAGAGAAGTAGAGTCATTTTCTCATAGACTTCTATACAACCAGAGGAGTCGCCCCCTGGTGGACACTAGAGAGAATGCAGCTTTAACACATGAAGAACAGGCTTCACTTTAAAGAACCGGAGGTTGTTTCTTGACTTATTTTTTTCCGTGCAGGGTTTTGAACCATCAACTGTTCGGCCACAAAAACCTACACGTTCATCAAGTTTATGTGTTTAAGAGGAACTGAATATGACTGAGGCCTCCACAGGGAAGAGTATTTCTGTCCCACAATGCACTGGGCTCCAGCATGTCACACATTACTATCAGTGGAAAACCATCTGCTGCAGCTATTAATACAAGCTGCCCCCCCCCCCCCCCCCCCCCCACACACACACAGGCCTCTCCACATTCATTAAACCTTAAATACAGTTTTCTACCTTCGTTAATCTGTTCTCTGAGGGTCGAGAACCACAGGGTCGTTTCATTCAACATTATGAAAAAAACACCATAAAACAGCAGCGAAGAAGAAGAAGAAGAACAAGAAGGAGAAGAAGTAGCAGAAGAAGAAGAAGCAGAAGAAGGAGAAGAAGAAGAAGAAGGAGAAGAAGTAGCAGAAGAAGAAGAAGCAGAAGAAGAAGAAGAAGAAGAAGAACAAGAACAAGAAGAAGAAGAAGTAGCAGAAGAAGAAGTAGCAGAAGGAGAAGAAGAAGAAGGAGAAGAAGTAGCAGAAGAAGAAGAAGCAGAAGAAGGAGAAGAAGAAGAAGAAGCAGAAGAAGGAGAAGAAGAAGAAGAAGGAGAAGAAGTAGCAGAAGAAGAAGAAGCAGAAGGAGAAGAAGAAGAAGGAGAAGAAGTAGCAGAAGAAGAAGAAGCAGAAGAAGGAGAAGAAGAAGAAGAAGGAGAAGAAGTAGCAGAAGAAGAAGAAGCAGAAGAAGAAGAACAAGAAGAAGAACAAGAACAAGAAGAAGAAGAAGTAGCAGAAGAAGAAGTAGCAGAAGAAGAAGCAGAAGAAGGAGAAGAAGAAGAAGAAGAAGGAGAAGAAGTAGCAGAAGAAGAAGAAGCAGAAGAAGAAGAACAAGAAGAAGAACAAGAAGAAAAAGAAGAAGAAGCAGAAGAAGTCCACCCTGTAGGTCCCGTCCCCCCCAGACTAAAACCCTTTAGAGTCTCACCGTCCTCGTAGGCCGTGTACTCCACCCTGTAGGTCCCGTCTCCTTTGTCGGTGACGTAGGCGTCCGTGTTGACGCCTGACGGGTTGGAGATGACGGCTTTGACGAGACTGCCGCCGCTCTTGCAGTGCGCCCGGGCGTCCACGAGGAAGTGGGTGGTCACTTCCCTGAGGACGCCTGCAGAGGACCAACAAACAAGAGTGACATTTTAATAATAAACAGCCAAAATATAATGAATTCTTAATTTAATCCAAACATTTGACAAATCTTCTGAGGCCCTTTACTTTGATTATTTTGGTTAAATGTGATTTAAAACGTTGATCACGTAAAGAAGATAAATGTTTAACATGTAGATCCACTTTAGAGAAACTCTTTGAACTGAAGTCCAGTTAATGAGCCTTAAAACTGATCTCAGAACAGCACAGAGCTGTAAAACACATTGATTTAAAATCAAATTGTTTATAACGTTTACTTCAATAACCCATAATCCATGAGGTCAATTAAGACATCTAATAAACCCTCACTCATAAATCTACTTATATTATTAATCAAGAGCTTTAAAACTAATAATTGATCTCCAGCTTCCAAAACAAACTGCTTTATTAAATGATATTAATTATATTAAATGATATTAATTATATTAAACTATAATAAATTATATTATATTTAATTAGTATATTTAACAAGAATGTCTTAATTATTTATTTAAGGGATTGTTATTTTATAGTGAAAATATGATCTGCTAAATACTTTAATAAGCAAGTCAAACTAAATCCCTCTCATAAAGGACTCTAATAGATTCTGGATTTTATAAAAAATTATACAAACCACTTTGTAACTGAACCTCTTTCAGACTCACCTCTGGGTTCCACTCCCGGTCCGTGGACCTTCACCCCGCTGGTGTCCACAGCCGGGTCCACCTGTAGTCCGGCGGGGAACCCGGACACCGTGAGTCCTCCGTACTTGATGGTGATGGTGTACGTGCCGTGGACCTGTGGGATGTAGGTGATGGAGTAGGTCCCGTCGCCGTTGTTCTGGACGTGGACTTCGGCTTTGGCTCCGGACTCCGAGACGATCTCGATGGTGAGCTCGGCCTCTCCGGCTTTGGAGCAGTCCACCGTGAAGGATCCGTCCTCGTTGACCTTCCCTCTCTCCAGGCCCGGCCCGCTGGCCGTCACCTTGTTGGGGTCGAACGCCGCCTGGACCGCGGCCTTGAAGGGGGACCCGGGAATATGCTGGTCCGCAAACAGGATGTTGATGGCGTACTCGCCGGGCTCCGTGGGCAGGTAGGACACGGAGCAGGATCCGTCACCGTTGTCCTGGCATTCGATCTTGGCCTCGCAGGGTCCCTCCACCGTCAAGCCCAGACCGCCGGTACCAGCTCCCTTTGTGTCGATTGCAAAGGGGGCCGGTTTACCCACAATGCCACCCTGAAGACCTGGACCGTAGGCTCGGACCTGGAGGGTAAACGAGCCAAAGAGATGAGACTAGTTTGGAGCCAGAAACATGGACGGACTTTTGGACTCGGTAGATCCAGTAACCAGTTCACCAAGACCAAGAAAGGTTTCTGAAGACCAAGAGATGTTTACCGGGACCCAAACCGGTTTACTAAGACCAGTATTATATAATGATATTCTATCTCAGCATAATTCTGAAGGACTTTTGTTTCCTGAGGTCTCACCTTCGAGGGGTCCGGCGGCATGACGCCCTCCACGCTGAACGGACTTCCTGGTACGGGGTTCCCGTCGTAGCCGATGTCCACTCGGTACTGTCCTTCCTCGTTTGGGATGTACTTCACCACGTGCGCCTCGTTGGCCGTGCCGGACTCCATCTTGCATGGGATCGGTCGGCGTGACGGCGAGGTGATCTTGACCTCCAGTCGTCCCTGACCTCCGGCCTCACGAGTGCTGACGGTGAACTCCTCGTCCTTCCCGACATCCACCTCTTTGGTGAGCACACAAACACAGAGAGACGAGATTTTAAAAACAAACAATGTTTCCTTTTCATTTGTCATGCAAGTGAATATTTGGTTCTCAACGTTACCAGATCTGTAGGAAGACCTGATTCCTGACAAACTTCTTGAGGAACTATTTTAACTAAATGTTCAGGATTTAAACTGAAGACGAGTCTACCTGATGGTACGCATATTTACATTTTTTCATGGTATATATTGTCCAACCACATGGGGAACCACTGGTTATGTGACTCGGTACAGTCCTGGATTGGTATTGAAATGGTAGTAAAACTTGTAAAATGACAGTAGCTCACTGCACAATATGTTGCACCTCAGATGGAGTTTTTATTGTGTAAACTATATATTAAGAACACCAAATATCCAAGAGGAGGGTTTTAATATGAAATAATAAAGTGATCTTCCTCCTAAACAAACAAACAAAGGTTCAGTCAGGATGTTTGAAGCATCTCTTCTACTGTCGCTTTAAAATAAAGATCCAAAAAGATTCAGCGCTAACTACAGAGCACAAACACAAAGTCACAAATTAAATCACACTCAGCAAGTTCGTCTTAAACTTGACTTCCTTGTTTGAGAAAATGTTCCCCGGAAAGTGCCGCCGCAGACGTACTCACTGTTGTTCAAACCCTGAACCTTGACCTTGTTGAGGTCCAGCGGGGGGGCCACGCTGATGTTGAAGGGGCTCTTGGGGATGGGGTCTCCTCCGTGACACACGGTGACGGTCGTGATCCCCTGAGGAGAGATCACACAAAAAGAGACTACACAGTGAGCTCTGGATCGTGGTTCAGCTCACACACCAGAACCGATGTGGATCCGTTGGTCTCACCTGCTGGACGGCGGTGTAGCGGACCGTGTACGAGTAGTCGTGGTTGTCGATGATCTCGAAGTCTCGGACCGCGTCGCCTTTGGCCGATCCGGTGAAATGGACCTCGGGTTGGGCTTTACCGGCTCCCTTCGTGTAGATGGTGAAGTGGGTCGGTTTCCCCACTTCAACTCCTACAAGTTAAACGTAGAAAGACAAATAAACTGTAGGGTTTTAGAGGGATTTATTGCTACTTTTACTTTAGTAAAGCATCTAAATACGTAAGTTATTCAAAAGCACATGACACATTATTTCCTGGAGCAAAGACCAACACAAAGACGTAGAAACATGAGCACTAATTACTACATTACTGTGGTTTAATCACTTATTTATGGACTCAAGTGAAGTGATTCCAATAGAAGAACACCTTTTACTAAATCTATAACATGTCTGGAGAGCAGAGCTTTCTTCTCTGCAGGATAAAAATCACACCTGAAGTCAGCTCACCTGTCTTGCTGAGTCCGGGTCCTTCTGCTCTGACTTTAGCTGCATCATGGGAAGGATCCACCTTTATTCTGAAGGGGCTGATGGGGATTTCCTGTTGCAACATTTAAAGGCGAGAGGTTTGATTCCCTCTGTCTCATATTAATAAGAATTATTTATTTTTTTTACCTGTCTCTCACCTGATCGGCGAACAGCACCATGATGGTGTACTGACCGTAACCCGGAGGCGTGTACTTCACCGTGAACGTGTCGTTGTCGTTCTTGATGATGTCGAAGTCGATGTCGGCCTCCGCGGGACCGACCACACCCGGAGCACACTTGATCCCGATGCTGACGTCACCTGAAAGGTAACAAGGCTTATAATAAACCTCACAAAGTAACACCACTAAAGAGGATCAAGGACATGAAACCAGAACCGGGTCCCACCCTGTCCGGCCTCGCTGCAGTCCACAGTGAAGTACGTGGGCTCGTTGGCCTTCAGGCCCGTCTTCTCCACACCTGGACCGTAAACCTTCACGTTCTCTGGATGGCTGCCTTCTCCTATCGTCACCTGGTTCACACCAAACATTTATTAAAGTGGCATCAACCATCATCTGAAACTGCTTTCCATATTCTACCTCCCCCACAGTATTCACTGTTGTTTATTTCCTCTTCATATCATTAATTGTATATTTGTACAGAGGCCCTGAGAGGAGATCTGATCTGTTTAGGACTTGAAAACAAGTGAGAAAAATAGGTGTTAATGTTTTTATCAGGATCATTTTTCTAAGTTCCTTAAATTTTATTTTTCATCTGTGAAAAAAGTGTTTGTTGTTGTAATATTCATGTTGGCCACAAGGGGCTGAAGTGCACCACTACCTCATGTTCTCAGTAGTTAGGGTTAGGGTTAGACCAACCCTTACCCTAGAACATGAGGTAGTGGTGCACTACAGCCCCTTGTGGCCAACATGAATATTACAACAACAAACACTTTGTTTTCACCTGTTTCCAAGTCATAAACACAGGAGAGGAAACCATCATCATCAGTATTTATTTTTCTCACTTGCCTCTCAGAGCCGCCGTACATTTGTTTGTTTTAATTTATTATTTTTGATGTTCTTTTTTTTGCATCTGTTTTTTTGTGTGTATTGTTAATCGTTTGTGAAGCACATTTGTTTCACATCTCTTTCTATATCCTTCAGTCTTTGAAGTTCCTCAAGGTTCGATCCTCGGTCAACTATAACTCTGTACTTATAGAACTACCGTCTGTACTTATAGAACTACCGTCTGTACTTATAGAACTACCGTCTGTACTTATAGAACTACCGTCTGTACTTATAGAACTACCGTCTGTACTTATAGAACTACCGTCTGTACTTATAGAACTACCGTCTGTACTTATAGAACTACCGTCTGTACTTATAGAACTACCGTCTGTACCTATAGAACTACCGTCTGTACCTATATAACCACCGTCTGTACTTATAGAACTACCGTCTGTACTTATAGAACTACCGTCTGTACTTATAGAACTACCGTCTGTACTTATAGAACTACCGTCTGTACTTATAGAACTACCGTCTGTACTTATAGAACTACCGTCTGTACTTATAGAACTACCGTCTGTACTTATAGAACTACCGTCTGTACTTATAGAACTACCGTCTGTACTTATAGAACTACCGTCTGTACTTATAGAACTACCGTCTGTACTTATAGAACTACCGTCTGTACTTATAGAACTACCGTCTGTACTTATAGAACTACTGTCTTCGAAACACCGACCCGCTCTACCCCGTGTGTTGGTTCGTTACCCTGAAGGGGCTGCTGGGAACGTTGACCTCCCCCCAGGTGATGATGATGGTGTGTTTGATGGGTTTGGTTGGAACGTAAACACAGAGGAAGCTGCTGTCTCCGTTCTCTGAGATCTGGATGTCGATGGGGAAACCTTCTGCGTCCTGGAAGCACACAAACATTCACTGATCTCCACTTGACATCATATACACATATATAGGTCGACATCTTTGACCTGTGATTGGTTACCTGAGCGTAGAGCTTCAGCTCTCCTCTGCCGGCTCCCTGGGCGTCGATGGTGAAGTCGGCGGGTTTGTTGACGATGCAACCCAGCGGCTCCAGACCCGGACCGAAACATCTCACCTGAGGACAAAACATCCCACATTCAGCACATCACTGTCTGACGGTAAAAACCTCTAAAAGTCAAGGTTCTGGTCTCACGTTTTCTGGGAAGACGTCGTTGGCGGCGGGGAGGACGTGAGCCATGAAGGGACTGTCCTTGATGTCCTCATCGTCACAGATCACGTGCACGGCGTAGTCGCCCGGTTCGGTCGGCCAGTACCGAACATCACACGACCCGTCGCCTTTATCGTCGCACTCGATCTTCGCCTGAGACGGACCCTCGATAGAGAACCCTGCAGATGATGCACGACGAATTAAACACCTCATATATTCTGTATTTATATTTATATATATAAAAATATTCATATCTACGTCTTACAGGTGCAGCTAGAGGAAAAGTCGTGTTATTAAATTGTGAATAAACTTTAAAGAAATCTGACCACTAGTTGTTGAGATCCTGTACGTTTCTCCTGTTTAAGCCCCTCCCCCTAGCCACCTGTCAATCATTGAGAGCAGCAGGTGAGTGTTTCTGATTGGTCCTTTTGTGTGGTCGTGACGTACCGAGTGTTCCCACCTCCGTGCCGATGGCCTCCACCACAAAGTCGGCGCTCTTTCCCACAATACCGGTCTCCAGACCCGGACCCCAGGCCCTCACCTTCTGAGGCCCCGCCTCCTCACTCACCTGGACCTCGAACGGACTGAAAACACACCCACACACATTATGATCCCATACAGAAATTAAATATAACAAACGTGTATCATTACGCTACATTCAAAGGTTCAACTAGAAGTACAGGAATATGAATAGACAATGTTTTACTCAATAAGAGATAACAAATATATCTAGAAGTTAAAGTTAAGTTAAATTCTTAATAAAAATACCATTTTAAACTGTATAAAATGTAGCTGAGTTTGTTTTACATCTATATCCATTCAATCTGAGCCTCTGGAGTCCCTCAAGGTTCTATACTGGGTCCTTTATAATTCTGTATTTACATGGAACCACTTGGTTAAATGATACAAATATTTAGTTATAAATTCAACATTATGCACCAATGTGTAAAAGAGACATTATCCTTTAACAATTAACTCATATTATTAAGTATAATAACCATGCACTATATGTGTTTAAATACTTAAAATTGGGTGAAAACAAGCTTAATATAGAGAGAGGGTTGTATTTAAGCAATTCATCATGAGTCATAATGATATATTTTCAGAGTAAAACCTCTGGAGTCCATCAAGGTTCCATCCTGCTCCCCGATAATTCTCATGTAAGCACTAAAAGTCTCCACTAAAAGTCTCCATATGACGGATGAACTTCACCTGTGTGATAACAATACGATCAGCTGAGCGTCTCACCTGCGTGGGATGCCGTGTCCTCCCCAGGTGATGGTGACCACGTACTTCCCCGTTACGATGGGGTAATAGTTACACTCAAACACCCCGTTGTCCATCTCCAGAATCTTCACCGGCTCCTCCAGACCCTCTGGGTTCAGACAAAGACGTCAGTGCCGCTCATGGTGAACATTAAAGGTGCATTTCAAAGTAAAAGACGGACGTCTGGTGTCTCACTTGGGCCCTTCACGGTGACTTTGAGCTCTCCGCTGCCGGCTCCTTTAGTGTGGACTTTAAAATCGGCCACTTCCTTCATCCTCAGACCCTTCAGCTGCAGACCTCGACCCGACGCCCGGCAGGCGTTGGGGTTACAGGCTGTGAGGACCAATCAGAAGGAGGTAAAGATAATGAAACACTCACTCCTGTTTGTCCTAAAACCAGTAAGACCAGTCCGCCCAGTCCACTCTGACTCTATGAACTAAGTATAGATTACAAGTTAGTCTGGTGGAGAAAGTAAAAAAAACAATACTTATCATTGTATTTATATATTTTATCATTATTTTTATATTCGTCCTCTCTTCCTCTGCACATTCATTCGTAATTTGTCAAAAAGCTTAATCGTGGCTTGAATTATTAAATGAATGCTCTCTAGCTAATAACTGTTCTTACATATTTTTAGTTTGTGCTCTCAAATGATGAACTTAGAAACACAAATAAATGCAACATAAAGTTAAACTTTGTTTTTGACTCAATAATCTGAGAAGTAAAGTTTGTGAAGCCGAAGCAGCTTGTTAACAGCAGTTAGTTTAGTCAAACGTATTGAGCAATAAATAAATAAATGAAGAGCTGAGTTAATAACATATGAGAACAAGAGGTTGTTGGGAGGACACAGATTTAATCCTTAAAATAATTAAACTTCATAAAATGTCTAAAATATAATAATGTTCTATATGAAGCCAGAATAAACACACACACAGTTCATCTGTTAGTCAGCTGATCAGTGCTGAGAGAAGCTGAGGCTGAAAGGAAAAGCAGCAAAGAAGAAACAACAGATATGATCAGACAGAAGGTTGATGAAAACATATACAAATATAGATATATGTATAGATATATCAGACAAAACAGGAAAACACTTTCAGCTCAGATTCACTGTCAAGTTTATCCAGAAAAAGACTTCATTTACAGTTTTTATGTGAACAGACCAAATGCAGAAAAGTGAAAAGGAGATGATGATGAAGATGAAGATCAATGAGACACTAGTTCTACTGTTTAACGTGTGGATTGCAGATTAATAATCTTTTGATGAGTTTCTAATTTGACTCCTTTCTACAATTTCTATCTTTTTTTTGCTTGTGTTCAGACGTCATTTAACACAACTTTGTCTTTAGTCAGAAGAACCCTTTTGGCATCAATACCAAAACTCAGTTTTATATACTGTATATATATATATATATACATATAATATATTCTACATATAATATTTTTAATACAAAGCCAGATTCAGATTCTGACTGGACGTCAATGTGAACAAAGTAAAAATATTATATTAACGACTCTCTCAGCCTTGAAGTCACAATGAATCTATTCATGTTTTCTTGTAATATTTTAACATCTGACTGGATAAATACGAGTTGGATATTCTGCTCGAGTTCTATGACGAGTTTGTGAACAGATGTTTACTTCAGTTCATAAAGCTTCTCTTTAGGGACTCAAGGTGACACTTGGTGAGTCCTCTAACATTTAAAACTATTTCTGAGCTACTTACCCTAACCCTGTTAATCAGACCGTGAAACATGTCAAACACAAGCTGTCTGAACTCTGATCAGATTCTTGGACCCTAAAAACTAATTTACAGGACAGTTTGTGAAAATCTGTCCTGGGACACGAGACCGGACTTTGATGGATTTAGATGTAAAACATACATGATGTCATGTTTGCAGATATTTGGAGGCCTGATCATGAGTCCAGAGAGGACTCCACACATCCACATTCACTCCGTCTCTGTAGAAGAAGAAGAAGAAGAAGCTGCTCAGCAGGAAGCCGGTGCTGCACATGCTGTAAAGCTGGGAGACCCCGTTTCAGAGGGGTCAGAGATGGTTTTCAGTTGAGGTGGAAGGAAACCAGGCGAGCAAGAAGGCTCCAGTCACACCCCCGCCCCCCCAGCCTGTACTAACTTGGTCGCCTGGGTTTGGGCGGTGTTGGAGGGGGGGCCCTCCTGGTCTGGTCTGAGGGTGGGGTGCGTGCGGAGTGGGGTGCAACCTGCACCGGAGACCCGGGAGGAGGGGCGCTCTGTGAAACTGAAGGAGGGAACAACAGTGATGATACATATGTAGCACAGGAAGGGAGGAGGGACAGAGAACCCCAGACCTCCAGACCAGCAGACAGCCAGACCAGTAGACGGTAGGACCAGCAGACAGCCAGACCAGTAGACGGTTAGACCAGCAGGATGCCAGTCCAGCAGACTGCCAAACCAGCAAGCAGAGTCCGGTTCTGCAAGTCTAAAGTCGCTAACACTTTAGTCAAGTCTAAACTCAGAAGAAAACTCAAAACTCAAAAAAGTCAGAAGTCAGGTCACAAGCCGAGAAAAGGCCAGTCCCAAATCAACACCGGCAAACCTCAAGTCAAGTTCAAGTCTCCCTGTACACGAACAGCTGCACCTCCAGTCACCAGTCTGTCAAGCTCCTGAAGTTCGCGGATGACACCACCCTCATTGGACTCATCTCTGGTGAGGATGAGTCCGCCTACAGGTGGGAGACTGACCATCTGGTGACCTGGTGGGTCTGAACAACCTAGAGCTCAACGCTCTAAAGACAGAGGAGATGGTTGTGGATTTCAGGAAGAACGCAGCCCCACCAGCCCCCATCACTCTGTGTGACTCCACCGTCGATGCTGTGGAGTCCTTCTGCTTCCTGGTCTCCATCATAACTCAGGACCTCAAGTGGGAGCTGAACATCAGCTCCATCACCAAGAGGGCTCAGCAGAGGATGTACTTCCTGAGGCAGCTGAAGAAATTCAACCTGCCAAAGACAATGATGGTGCACTTCTACACAGCCATCATTGAGTCCATCCTCTGCTCCTCCATCACGGTCTGGTACGCTGCAGCCACAGCCGAGGACAAGGGCAGACTGCAGCGCATCATTCGCTCTGCTGAGAGGGTGGTTGGCTGCAATCTGCCGTCCCTCCAGGACTTGTTCGCTTCAAGAACCCTGAAGCGAGCAAGAAAGATTGTAGCCGACCCCTCTCACCCTGGACATGATCTGTTCGTGCCCCTTCCATCTGGCAGGAGGCTGAGGTCCATCAGGACCAAGACCTCACGACACACGAACAGTTTCTTCCCGTCGGCAGTCGGGCTCATTAACAGAGCCCGAGACCCCCCCTGACTCTGTCATCCCCAGGACCACTTCCTACCAGTCACTCCCCTGCACATCCCTTCTAGGTTCTTATTTAAATTCACTCGACACTTCTACACTACACTTATATCTCACTTGTTTATAGTCCTGTTATCTGTTCGTTTGTGCAATTTTATATTTCACTCTATTTTATATTTCACTTTATTTTATATTTTACTTTATTTTATATTTTTCTGTCAATTTTAATATGTTTCTACTTTGCACTGTGTTGATTGTTGTTGATTGTTTAATGTTATGCTCCTCCCGTCATGTCAAATTCCTTGTATGTGCAACATACCATGGCAATAAATGGTTCTGATTCTGATTCTGAAGTCAAAGAAAGACGAATCTCAAGTCAGGTCTAAAAAGAAAAGTCCTGAAGTCAAGTTCCAAGATTTACAAGTCAAGTCAAACAAGTTCTGGCTCAAGTCCGAAGTAAAGAAAGCAAGTCTCAAGTCAAAACATCAAGACTGTGAAGTCCAGAGCCAGGTCCAAAGACCTGAATAAAGACAGTAAGATCCATGTTAAGTCCCAAGTCAAGTTCTAACTCAAGTCCAAGTAAAGACAGGAAAGTTCCATTTCATAGTCTGAAGTCAAATCTAGGTCTAGTCCGCCTTGATCCCATGTCGAAAAAACGATAATTCAGACACCAGATTCTGGTTCATTTATAACAAAACTTGAAAGGAACCACAAAGACCATCTAGAAGGAGAAAAGGGTCTTTCAGAGTGTAAGATGAAACCCACCCTCTGAGATGTGGACGGTGAAAGAGCTTCTGGGAATCTGCTGCCCAGCAAAGGTCACGTAGACGGTGTGAGGTCCCTCCAGGACAGGAACATAGGTGCAGCGGAAAATACTGTCCCCTTTGTTCTCCAACACAATCTCCACTGTGTCCCTCCGGCCGTTCGAATCCACAATAATGACGCCCACGTCTCCGGCACCGGCCCCTGGAGGACAGACGGACGGACGGACAAGGAGACTTTCAAACACTGAAGAACGAATGTGACGCTCACTGAAACGACGTCAGACGGACTGAACCTGGATTACCTGCAGTATAAATATCAAAGTACGTGGGTTTGTTGGCTACGTTCCCCGCCTGCTGCAGTCCCGGCCCGCGGGCCTGAACTCTGGTCGGGTCGCCCATCGCCTTGGAAATGTTTACCATGAAGGGACTTCTGTCGATGTCCTGCCCAGCAAACAGCACCTTCACCTGGGGGGGCGGTGACATAAAGGCCTGTCAGGGTTTCATTACTCCAGTAGAATAAAAGTCACCTGGAGGCTTCTGGTTGTTACTTTTGAAATAAAGTTCTTAAAAAGAAGGATTGTGAACGTTGACTTGACACAAGAAAAAGAGAAATAAACTACTTCTTTAACGTCACAAATTCATTTATTACTAAGACTTCTTAGTAATAGTGATATATGATATATCTTCCTACATATGTTCTAACCTCCATGTGGACATACGAAGGACGATATTGTGCATTTGTAGACTACAATGTTCTTTCAAGAGTCTTTAATAAAATATCTGTCTGTTATTAGAAAAGTTTTAAATACCAACAAAACGTCTTGAGCTTTAACTGCAGCCAAAAGAGAAGGTTCTCTGAAGAGTAAAACACCTGAGTTTGATCCAACAGGTAATTTATACCACGTTTCAACCAAATAGATTTAGAAGCCACAGGAACTAAACCAGGAACTAAACCAGGAACTAAACCAGGAACTAAATCAGGAACTAAACCAGGAACTAAACCAGGAACTAAACCAGGAACTAAACCAGGAACTAAATCAGGAACTAAACCAGGAACTAAACCAGGAACTGAATCAGGAACTAAATCAGGAACTAAACCAGGAACTAAACCAGGAACTAAATCAGGAACTAAACCAGGAACTAAACCAGGAACTAAACCAGGAACTAAATCAGGAACTAAACCAGGAACTAAACCAGGAACTAAACCAGGAACTAAACCAGGAACTAAATCAGGAACTAAACCAGGAACTAAACCAGGAACTGAATCAGGAACTAAATCAGGAACTAAACCAGGAACTAAACCAGGAACTAAATCAGGAACTAAACCAGGAACTAAACCAGGAACTAAACCAGGAACTGAATCAGGAACTAAATCAGGAACTAAATCAGGAACTAAACCAGGAACTGAATCAGGAACTAAATCAGGAACTAAACCAGGAACTAAACCAGGAACTAAATCAGGAACTAAACCAGGAACTAAACCAGGAACTAAACCAGGAACTGAATCAGGAACTAAACCAGGAACTAAACCAGGAACTGAATCAGGAACTAAACCAGGAACTAAACCAGGAACTGAATCAGGAACTAAATCAGGAACTAAACCAGGAACTAAACCAGGAACTGAATCAGGAACTAAACCAGGAACTAAACCAGGAACTGAATCAGGAACTAAACCAGGAACTAAACCAGGAACTGAATCAGGAACTAAACCAGGAACAAAACCAGGAACTGAATCAGGAACTGAATCAGGAACTAAACCAGGAACTAAACCAGGAACTGAATCAGGAACTAAACCAGGAACTAAACCAGGAACTGAATCAAGAACTAAACCAGGAACTAAACCAGGAACTAAACCAGGAACTGAATCAGGAACTAAACCAGGAACTGAATCAGGAACTGAATCAGGAACTAAATCAGGAACTAAACCAGGAACTAAACCAGGAACTGAATCAGGAAATAAACCAGGAACTAAACCAGGAACTGAATCAAGAACTAAACCAGGAACTAAACCAGGAACTAAACCAGGAACTGAATCAGGAACTAAACCAGGAACAAAACCAGGAACTGAATCAGGAACTGAATCAGGAACTAAACCAGGAACTAAACCAGGAACTGAATCAGGAACTAAACCAGGAACTAAACCAGGAACTGAATCAGGAACTAAACCAGGAACTAAACCAGGAACTGAACCAGGAACTAAACCAGGAACTGAATCAGGAACTAAACCAGGAACTAAACCAGGAACTGAATCAGGAACTAAACCAGGAACTAAACCAGGAACTGAATCAGGAACTAAACCAGGAACTAAACCAGGAACTGAATCAGGAACTAAACCAGGAACTAAACCAGGAACGTAAAGCTTTTTTTGTTTGTTTGACTCTGTGAGATCTGAAGACCTGAACCACCTGGACAAACTGGACAGACACACATCACATGAGCAGACATCATTTAAACATGAGGGTCCTACTTTATGGAGACCCTCCACTTTGGGCAGGTAGACCACCGAGTAGCTTCTGTTCTGGTCGTTGTTGGGGATCACTCGGGCCTGAAGGACACAGAAACACCAGAATTCTCAGCTGTGGTTCACTTTGGTTTGTTTGACTGAATACATATTAAATATTAATAATAATATATATGAGACCGTGTGTTCCCACCTCCTCCGTGTGTCCCTCTGGATCCTCCAAGTAGACCAGAACTTCGCCCAGTCCGGCCTCCACCGTCTCCACCAGGAACTCTGCTGGTTTCAGGACCACGTTCCCTCGAGGCTCCAGACCTGAGACACACAAGAGGAAGAAGACTTAAAGTAGGCAACTCATGGTCCAGCTGAAGAAGACCATGTCGACAACAGAAAGTCACACAATGAATCACTCAATTAAATAAAATGTATAATTAAATTAATTAAATTAATTAAATTAATTAAATTAATTAAATCATTTAAATTAATTAAATTAATTAAATTAATTAAATTATTTAATTATTTAATTATTTAATTATTTAATTATTTAATTATTTAATTATTTAATTATTTAATTATTTAATTATTTAATTATTTAATTATTTAATTATTTAATTATTTAATTATTTAATTATTTAATTATTTAATTATTTAATTATTTAATTATTTAATTATTTAATTATTTAATTATTTAATTATTTAATTATTTAATTATTTAATTATTTAATTATTTAGTTCATGGTTATTTCACGTCATTCACGTCTCTGGAAACATTTTACTGAAACAGTGAAACTCAAATTTATTGCAATTTTCCAGAAAGTATAATATTCAATAAATACTGTTTCTCCATTTGGGAGAAATTTTGGGACTAAATACAAGTTAACGATTATTTTAATATCAATCATTTTCAAATTAATTCATTAATTGTTTAGTATTCAAATTGCTGGTTTTCTGTGACCAAATGGCCAAAAACCTGAAACGATCGATCAGTTATCAAAATTAGAATCTTTTCTGTGAATCAACTCATTTATAATTTGACTAATTGTTTGTGTGAAAAGAAGTTGAATCCAGAAATGAATCCCAAAGATTGGCCAGTTCCTGTCGGTGGATTCATATTCTTTAATAATCATAACCTATGAATCAGAAACAGCTGGTTTTCATTTGAAGATGATAAAAGTCTTAAACTGGTCGGTTTCTGGAGGGACTCTGGTGCCGAGTTGTTTCCTCACCTGGTCCGTAGGCCTTGGCCCTCTTCGGGTGCAGCGTCTTGGCCCTTAAGGGGGCCCCGGGCTTCAGTTTGGATTTGGGGAACTGGGACAGGTAGGTCATCACCGAGTGCTCGTCCACGTTGGGATCCACGATCTCCTCCGGAGCGATCACCTGGAGACCAGCGAGGTGTATATTAGATATATTCACAGATAATACAGTGACCGTGGAGCGCTGAGGAAACACAGGTTCTTTAACAGGAAGAGGTTTTTAAAACCCCGCTGAAGTAAAAGCATCAATAACACTTTGTCCTTTTAAAATAAAAGTCCTGGTTATGCTGTTTTTTCTTCATTATTATGGAGACGTTGAACAGAAGAGGACCGAGGACGGAGCCCTGAGAACTCCACCTTATTGTTTGTTTCATAAACTCCAGCTGTGCATCAATCTGTGAGCTGATGTTTATTAATGTGGTCTAAACCACCTTTTCAATGTGTGACCATTATGTTTCATGTTTTTAGTGTATAGCTTTTATATATGATGATTTTAATGTAAAGCGCTCTATAAATCAAATGTATTATTATTATGATTATTAAATGTTAGAGAAGCTTTTGACGAAAAGTTGCTACTTTAATTATGAAACATATAATCAGTATGTTTTATATTTGATTCCGTATTATTTTATTATTTTGACTACTTCTTTTAGTTTATTGTATATTTGGTAAATGAATCATATATATTCTGAACAAATAAAAGTAATATAATAAATAAAACAATAAGAATAATCTCTGTTCTCTTGTGATTGGTTAGTTTAGTTAAAGTCATTTGAACCAACCGTCAGGTGTTAAAGTACATGAAGGAGGTTCTAGAACGTGCTCATGGTTCCTCTTTAACAGAGAACCTGGTTTGTGTTTCCTCTTAAACTCTGAAGCTAATTTAAACTTCAGGCTGAAAATAAACCCGCTGGGCTTCAACAGCGAGAGGATTCCTGTGTGACAACACACTCACTGTTAGAGAAGAACATTCACGTGTGTTATACAACCAATACATTCAGATGTGTTCACGGTTACAATTCATTTTGTACATCTGCTTAAAAAGAAAGAGAAACAAACTATAAAATGATCAGAATGGAGAATAGAAATAGAAATAGAGAATAAAGAGCTGCATGTTGGTAACAATATATAAAAACATGTGAATCAACTATCTTTGTTCTAAAATCCTCGCTAAATTATTTAGTTTTTCTCATAAATTTTCTCTTTTAAATGATTTAAATCAGAATATTTTTGATGTTAAAATAAGAGTTTGTTAGTTAAAATATTCCTTAATATTCTCTGTGATTGGTCTCTTCTAATATTTGTGGGCG
>JAVDOI010000168.1:137500-182500 GCA_032191485.1 Leptoclinus maculatus
CGACATCCTCAAGAGAGTGACAGTAAAACACACACACACACAGAGAAATTAAAAGTATCATCATAGTGTAGAAATACTCTGTTACAAGTTAAAGTATCAAAAAGTACAAGTTGTATATTATTACATGACTGTGTTGAACCCTTTAAAGGTGGAACTCATTTTAATAGCTTTATATAATCTATAATTATACATCATCATTGATTAGCTGATGATATTTAGTTGTATTGATCTTTAACTGTCGGATAAAGGTAGTATAGTGTAGTATAATGTAGTATAGTGTAGAACAGAGGTCTTCAACAGGGGGTCCGCAAAATGTTTGGTTGATTAGACAATTTTTACATTTCTTTTTTTCCCAATATTATTTTTTCCCCAAACATGAGTGTGTCCATTATTGTAATAGTTCAGTATTGTATGTAAGATAACAGGTCTGTTTATGCATGACAGGGCACTAATAGGTCATCACTCACTCATGTTTAAAATAAAAACCTCAATTTGAATATCTTGTATTCATGATTATCATGTGATTAACAGACCGTGTTGATATTGTCATTGGTATCAGCTGATAAGGTTTCTAAATGTCAGTGGCACGGCCCCCCTCCTCACTGTACCTTCATGTTTACAATGAAAACATGAATATATGAACCTGTGTATGATTTGAATAGCTTAGCATTGAATGCACAATAAAGAGGTATGTTTATACATGGCACTAGGCCCAGTTTAATATAAAACACAATGTTATACAATATATCTAGTCGGGGTCCCTGCTCCATCTCTATCAGTTTGGGGGTCCTTGGCCTGAAACACGTTGAAGACCCCTGGTGTAGAATGATGTAGTAGAAGTACAACGTGGTTCATAGTTTAGTTTGTGTGTCGGAGCTGTTGAGC
Source organism: Leptoclinus maculatus (assembly GCA_032191485.1). Lineage (NCBI taxonomy): Eukaryota > Metazoa > Chordata > Actinopteri > Perciformes > Stichaeidae > Leptoclinus > Leptoclinus maculatus. Next base: position 138,386 of record JAVDOI010000168.1, read on the forward strand.
CTCCAGCTGTTGGTTGAAATGCTGCAGACCAACTGTGACGACAGCTGACACACACACACACACACACACACACACACACACACACACACACACACACACACACACACACACACAGAGACAGACACACACACATAGACACACCCACACACTCACACCCACTTTCTCACCCCTCCTCCCCCTTTGACTCCCACACACAGACGGCATTCATCAGTAACAAGAAGCTTTGTTGTTCATTCAGCAGTGTGACACTCAGCTGCTTCTGCAGAACTCATGTAAAAAAAACAGGATTTTAGAGAAGACGGTGTGACGTCACTGTGACGCCACTGCCACATGTCGTTATGCACTAATGACGTCGATAAAGTCACATCTAAAACTAAAAACCAACCAGACTTCAGTATAAAGCCAGCAGAATAAACCTGTATGCAGACGATATGCTGCTTTACTGCTCAGAGGAAACATCACAGGAACACAAGAGAGAAAGAGAGGATCTGTGGTTTGGAGTTAAACAAGTGTGAAGACAACTTAGAGGCAGAATAAACTCTTTGTTCATTAGTGTCAGAGTGAGTCCAGGTGGTTTGATTGTTGAAGCCAACGTCGCAAAGACGACCGGATGTCTTTCCTTTTAACTACCAACAACACAGGACACTAGTACTGGTCCTCCGTCCTCCTCATCCTCTACTGGGGCACATATATATATACTGTATATGGCCCATAATAGCTATGATATCTAGCGGGGAAAACAAAAGATTGATGCACTTAAATGTGCACGTAAATGTTCATTATTCTGTAGACTTTAAAATGTGCAACATTTACTTCAAAAAAGAAGATAAATATTTCTCTATTGTCACACTAATGTCTGCAAACAGCTGTTTTCTTTCTTTTGTAGTTGATTGAATGTTTTCTGAGGTTTAGTTGAGACCTTGTCCTGGTTCATGTGGATCAGTCGGTCCAATCAGAACCAACAGAAGACGTGTTTAATATCCTCAGACCCAACATGAGCCCATCATCTGTCTCACTACATTCAGACAACGAAACCAACTAACTGGTCTAAAAACAGCTTCACATGATAAGAAGAGGAACCAGAAAAGACTGGAGGTCTACATAGTTCTGGTTCCAGTCAGGGTTCAGGTTCTGGTGGTATTTGGTGGTTTTGGTGGTCGGTCACATCAGGACACATCGACCATCTGAGCGGGAGATTTAGTTCATTTTATGTTAAATATACAGTTGAGCCTCAGTTTTTATGATAGTTTTTATCATTTTTAAAACAAAAAGGACCCAAACATTTTCTAATTTCAGCTTCTGAAATGTGAATATTTGATGGTTTCTTTGGGTTTTGGTTCAAAACATTCATATGTAAACTTGTATTCACTATTTTCTGACATTTTAGGACAAGTGAATAATCAATGATGATGAAGATGATGATTAATTCAGTCCTGGCTTATTTAATGTTAGAATCACAGATCCATTTCATTTAATTATCTTTATCATTATTGGTGGAGAGTAAGTACATGTACTCAAGTATGTGTACTCAAGTACAACGTTGAGGTATTTGTACACATGTTCTGCTACTACATACTTCTAAGGTATCGTACTCTCGGCTGCTCTACTTTTATCTGACAGCTTTAGTAACAAACTAAACATGAGATCACTTTATTAAATACAGCTGATCCATTAAAGTACAACAAAAGTACAATAAACGTACAATAAACGTAGAAAAGACAGCAAAGTGTTCTCTGGATGTGTTTAAGAAGACTGTAACAGACTAGTGAGGCTTGTTTTTATCTGGAGAATCTTTGTACTACTGAAGCAGGTGTAGATCACTACGGGATCAATGACGGGAGAAAACACTCAATGGAATGGGTTTATAAAACTGTGAACGGCTGTAATAAAGGTAATAAAGGTAATAAAGATAATAAAGATAATAAAGGTAATAAAGATAATAAAGGTAATAAAGGTAATAAAGGTAATAAAGGTAATAAAGATAATAAAGGTAATAAAGGTAATAAAGGTAATAAAGATAATAAAGGTAATAAAGATAATAAAGGTAATAAAGATAATAAAGATAATAAAGGTAATAAAGGTAATAAAGGTAATAAAGATAATAAAGGTAATAAAGATAATAAAGGTAATAAAGGTAATAAAGATAATAAAGGTAATAAAGATAATAAAGGTAATAAAGGTAATAAAGGTAATAAAGGTAATAAAGGTAATAAAGATAATAAAGATAATAAAGGTAATAAAGATAATAAAGGTAATAAAGGTAATAAAGATAATAAAGGTAATAAAGATAATAAAGATAATAAAGATAATAAAGATAATAAAGGTAATAAAGGTAATAAAGATAATAAAGGTAATAAAGGTAATAAAGGTAATAAAGATAATAAAGGTAATAAAGGTAATAAAGATAATAAAGGTAATAAAGATAATAAAGGTAATAAAGATAATAAAGGTAATAAAGGTAATAAAGATAATAAAGGTAATAAAGGTAATAAAGGTAATAAAGATAATAAAGGTAATAAAGATAATAAAGGTAATAAAGATAATAAAGATAATAAAGGTAATAAAGGTAATAAAGATAATAAAGGTAATAAAGATAATAAAGGTAATAAAGATAATAAAGGTAATAAAGATAATAAAGATAATAAAGGTAATAAAGATAATAAAGGTAATAAAGGTAATAAAGATAATAAAGGTAATAAAGATAATAAAGATAATAAAGGTCCAGAACTACAATGATGTAACACTGACGACTAATACTTTTAAACAACAAACCTGTTTTTAATCTGATAAGTGTTGAGGTGGAACTTTAATAAAAAGGATCCAAACACTCGACTGTAAAACAAAGTGTGTGTAGCATCAGTGTGTGTGTGTGTGTGTGTGTGTGGGGGGGGGGGGGGGGGGGGGCGGGGGGGCATTCCTGTGTGCTGACTGCCACAACACATGGAAACCATTACAGACTGGGAGAGAGACACCAGAGACCAGAGAGAGAGTCTGACAGCAGAGAAACCTCAAGACCTGACACACTTTTCACAGCAGACATGTGACTCTGATAGGAGGACTCTGATAGGAGGACTCTGATTAGAGGACTCTGATCGGAGGATTCTGATTAGAGGATTCTGATTAGAGGACTGATCGGAGGATTCTGATCGGAGGACTCTGATTGGAGGATTCTGATCGGAGGATTCTGATCGGAGGATTCTGATAGGAGGACTCTGATTGGAGGATTCTGATCGGAGGATTCTGATCGGAGGATTCTGATAGGAGGACTCTGATTGGAGGACTCTGATCGGAGGATTCTGATTAGAGGATTCTGATTAGAGGACTGATTGGAGGACTCTGATCGGAGGATTCTGATTAGAGGATTCTGATTAGAGGACTGATCGGAGGATTCTGATTGGAGGATTCTGATAGGAGGACTCTGATTGGAGGATTCTGATCGGAGGATTCTGATAGGAGGACTCTGATTAGAGGACTCTGATTGGAGGATTCTGATCGGAGGATTCTGATCGATTCTACCTTGAACCACTCAGGAACGTACACAGACTAACAGCTCTCACTCAGAATCACCTGGATTTAATCTCCTGTCATTGTTTTTCAAGTCTCAAGTCAAGACTTACAAGTTACAAGTAAAAAGTCAAGATTTACAAGTCCTGAGTCAAGTCTCAAGTCAAGTATTTGATGAAATATTAAAGTTCCTTTAACGTCAATCGACTCATGAAAAGAACAAATAAAAGTCTTTTTAGTTTCTGGGTCTGGTGGAAAGTATCAAGTAGTTTCAAGTTAAAAGACTCAAGTGAAGTGAAGTCAAGACTCAAGTGAATTAGTCATGTTGACCCGGTTGTGACTCGGTTCTGAGTGGAGTCCTCAGGGACCTTGTGGTCTCTGATGTGAACCTGTGAGTCCAGCTTAGGAGGTCTCTCTCTCTCTCTCTGTGTGTGTTTCTATCAAAGAGGATCTGGACTGAAGTGGATCTGGGTTCATGGTTTCCTCTCTGAGTCTATTTTCAGCAGCTGTTAGTGGAGGCAGAGCAGAGCTCAGCTGTCCGGCCATCAATCAGACCGCCCCCCCACCCAGACCTCACAGACCCTCCTGTGGTCTCAGACTCACATCAGATACTTCATGTTTCCAGGTTTTCATTTCAATCGATGAACAGAAGTTCACTGAGATCTTTATCTGAGAGAAACTTTCAGCACATTTATTAATAAATAACTAAATATGATCCTGAAGACATTTGATTTTCACTTTTGTCTGTTTGAGAAAATAAAAAGAGGAACTTTACTTTAGTACTAAAATACTTTGAGTACTAAAGTAACGAATGAGTACAAAGTAAAAGTAAAATAATAATTAAAATGATTCAAAGCAAGAAGATAAATGTGTCAAAAGTGTGTGGAGGTGAAACCAGATCAGAGCTCAGAGTTCAGTTTCAAACTCACTTCCAGCACACTTCCTAAAACACTTCACCTTCCTGTTTCCTCAGACACTTTCTGTTTCCTTAAACACACTTTCCACTTCCTGTTTCCTTAAACACTTCCCATTTTCCTAAAACAACACTCCATGCTTCCTTAAACACTTCCCGCATCAGAAAACACGCTTTTGACAACATTTGCTGTTTCCTAAAACACTTCCTACTTCCAGTTTCCTAAAACACTTCCTGCTTCCAGTTTCCTAAAACACTTCCTGCTTCCAGTTTCCTAAAACACTTCCTACTTCCAGTTTCCTAAAACACTTCCTGCTTCCAGTTTCCTAAAACACTTCCTGCTTCCAGTTTCCTAAAACACTTCCTGCTTCCAGTTTCCTAAAACACTTCCTGCTTCCTATCTTCTCTTCTTCCTGCCCCGTGATGACCAGTCTGACTGCTTCTTACTTTTAAAGTAGTTTAATATTAAATTAATGAGAATGTAAAGTTAGAGGTTCCTTCAGTCGGACTGAAAGGATCCACCTCATCCTCATCCTCATCCTCATCCTCATCATCATCTATTTTTCATGGATAAAATAAAATGACACCTTAAGAGGTGGATGTGTTACGTGGTAGAAGTAGATTTTAAGGTTTTTAATGGAACTCAGTGTTTACTAGGGGATTTTAGAGAACCCTGAAGAGGGATTATTAATGTCTTATTCATGGTTTATAAATTGATAATTAGTGGGTCATAAAGGTGTTTTCGTGGTTTTCAACAGATCACATGGATACTTCTTTGTGCTTCCTGTGAGCTCGTGACAATAATAAACCTTCCTCCCTGTATCCTGACCTCAGCTCTCACGCGCAGCTCGTTAATAAAAAACGTGCGTAAAAAGGTGTCCAGACGCAGCAGGTGCGCGCGTGGCGCCTCACTCACCTATGGAGACCAGTCGGATGTGTTCCCTCTCCAGGAACTCCAGAGCCACGGACACGTTCTCCAGCTTCATCTGCCTGAAGTTGGGTCTGGAGTGATACTTCCTGAACATCTTTTTCTGGCTCAGAACCTCCAGCAGTCCGATGAGCTTCAGCCCGTCGCTCAGGTCCTTCTGCAGGTCGTTGATCCGCTTGTTGAGGACCTTCAGGTGCTCGTTGCACCACCGGGTGAAGGTGTTCTGCTGGATCTTCTTCCACGGAGCGTCCTCGGCCAGGTCCTTCTCGGTGGCCGGCATCTCCTCCTCCTCCTCCTCGCCGAGGTCCGCGGTGCTCTGGTAGAACTGCGGCGGCAGCTGCGGCTCCAAGTAGCCGCTGTTACTCATCATGGTGCCGCCACCTCTCCTTCTTATAGAGCCGGGTGGGAAGAGAAGAAAAGGAAAAGAGAGAAAAGAAGAAGAGGAGCGCACAGCCTGCTGAGTTTCACACGTCACCAACGTTTGAGTGGAAACGTGCGCTCCGGTCCGAGAGCAGATCCAGAGTCCGTTAATCCTCCGGGAGGAATAACGAGTGACGGAAGGAACCAGGAGAACCAGGAGAATCAGGAGAGACGCGCTCCTCCTCCGGACACACTCGCTCCTGAGTCCGGGTCAAGACGCGCAGACGGCGGCCTGCAGAGAGTCGGGACTGCGGCTCGAGGAGAAGCGGACCAGAGGTTTAAAAAGCTCGGCGTCACTCTGCCGGACTCCCAGGAATGCCCCCTCCATGGCCATATACAAGGAGAGCCGGGCATCCTCTAATCCGACGGAGATACGGGGGCCAAGGCTCATTGGGTGGCGGCAGGGCCAGGGGGCGTGGCCAGGCCACCGGACCCCCCCCCCCCCCCCCCCACACACACACACACTCTGGACCTCCCACCACCTCAGCAGGGCCCTGGGATCCACAGCCCCGGTGACACCTCCGGGTATTTTTAGAGGATCCAAACCGGAGAGAGAGGGGGGGGGGGGGGGGGTTGTCATAAACTGGTGTAAAGAGAAAACATGACGTCATCTGACGGCCGCCAATCAGATCAGAAAAATCACCTTTTCACTGTTTTTATAAACTGAATGGTAAAAACATGAATTATCATTTTTATCGGCTGCACTCATTTAAAATTAAAGGAACAGTTAAAGGAACAGTTCACCATTTTGGGAAATTAAAGTTCAGTCTGTCATCAGTGCTCCTGATGATGTCATCGTGATGTCATGATGTCTAACTGGAGTTTATTAAGACTTTATAAAGATATAAAGTCAGAAATATAATCTACGCTACGTCTCTCTGACGGAGCCATGGTCAGATGCGTCTATACAAGTTATACACTCTCTCTGCTGAGATCACATTTCTGTCATCATGAGAGTAAAACAGCTCTGATGTGTAATTATAGAAACAAACTAAAATTAAAGCTGTGAGCGACTCATGATGCTCTTAGAGCAGGGGTCTCAAACTCGCGGCCCGCGGGCCAATTGAGGCCCGCTGGACGATATTTTGTGGCCCCCTACTTGACATCAAAGTTTAGTGTTTAGTGTTTGGTGCGGCCCGCGCATTTTTCTTTTTTATCACCCTCTATGTACGTTGGTACATAGAGGGTGATAAGAAGCTGTACGTGGAGGGACTTAGGACCGAATGTAGGTGAAGGAAACAGGAAGAGACGCCACACAAACACAGCTGTTCAGCGCTCGCTGCTGGACAGCCAGTTCTTGTGTTAAAAATGTCCGCTTAATAATAAAAAAAAAAATGCGTTAACGCGCGATGAAATAATTGTCGGCGTTAATTAATTAATGCGATAACGCGATAATAACGCGTTAACTTGCCCAGCACTAAACATAACATAATACAACATAATACAATGTAACATAATGTACAATAACGTACCATAACGTACCATAACGTAATACAACGTAACATAACGTAATACAATGTAACATAATGTGACATAACGTAACACAATGTAACATACCGTAATACAACGTAACATAATGTGACATAATGTAATACAACGTAACATAACGTTAAAAAAAATGATATCTCAAATAAAACTACAGTGGACATTAAAGACAAGGAAAAACTTTATTTGTCAGGTCATTTACAAAATGTACAGGCCCTTTAGACAAAATCAGCACAATGGAATAAAAACGTATTCAAACATTAATGTTGTGCAGAAACATCACTGATACAAATAAATATTCTTTACAGAATCAGACACATAAATACAGAGAGAAACAGAATAATCCATTACCAAAACAGAAGCAGAACAGCAGCCAGACTACGACATGCTGGTTCATTTGGACTCAAAGTTTAGACGTCTAACTAAAAGCAGTTCGTACAGTGCACCTGAAACACCTGAAACACCTGAAACAAACACCTGAAGAACACAGCGCCAATACACAGAAATGCAGCCGTTACACAATCAAGCAGAACAGTAATCTCAAGAGTTTGTAAACAGTCTCTGTTACTCAGAGTGCAGAGATGCTAAATTACAATGTAGTGTAGACATGCTCCAATGCATGTCTCCTTTTCACATTTATATTTCCTCACCTGGTTTGTGCTAAGCTAGGCTAAATTTGATTTGTTTTGCCTTTAATACTGAGCTAAGTTAAACACATTTTGATGTAACACACAAACAGTAGCTACAAACCAAAAAACATGAACTGTTTATATGGCTATGATAACAGTGGCTAACCACAAAGCTAGCAGTTAAAGTTGGATAAGCTGTTTGTAGCAACCATGACCTAAACTAGCCAAAGTTAATAAGCTAACGTTACATAGCATTTTGTTAGCTGTACACCAGTTACCAACAAAGACAAAATATTACATGTAAATCAGAGTTTTTCAAAGGTGTTTTCTTTTCTCTTTTGTTGGAGCTAGCCTAGCATGTTTCCCCTGTATCCAGTCTTTGTGCTAAGCTAAGCTAGACACATCCTATTTCTGTACTGGATACAGAGAGGAAACTGAAACATGACCAAAAGGTTGTAAAAAATCTGACTTTTTAAACTTTTAACTTCAAAATTAGTAATAAAACAGTCTAAAGTAACTATGGAAGAATTGTATACAGCACTCATGCTACCACTGTCAACTAGTGAGCGTTGTCTAACTCTACAGCTATTACAGCGTCTGAATCTACTCGTCTAGTTTCATGCAAATTTGATACTTCTCTAAATCTAAATCTAACATGCAACACTGCCGGCTACTGCGCACGTTTTTTAGAATGCCACTAAGGTAGCTAACGCTTTTCAGAACACTACTAAACTAGTTTACGTTTGTCAGAACACCAATAAACTAGTTTACGTTTGTCAGAACACTACTAAACTAGCTTACGTTTGTCAGAACACTACTAAACTAGCTTACGTTTGTCAGAACACCAATAAACTAGTTTACGTTTGTCAGAACACCAATAAACTAGTTTACGTTTGTCAGAACACTACTAAACTAGCTTACGTTTGTCAGAACACTACTAAACTAGCTTACGTTTGTCAGAACACTACTAAACTAGCTTACGTTTGTCAGAACACCAATAAACTAGTTTACGTTTGTCAGAACACCAATAAACTAGTTTACGTTTGTCAGAACACCAATAAACTAGTTTACGTTTGTCAGAACACTACTAAACTAGCTTACGTTTGTCAGAACACTACTAAACTAGCTTACGTTTGTCAGAACACCACTAAACTAGCTTACGTTTGTCAGAACACTACTAAACTAGCTTACGTTTGTCAGAACACTACTAAACTAGCTTACGTTTGTCAGAACACTACTAAACTAGCTTACGTTTGTCAGAACACCACTAAACTAGCTTACGTTTGTCAGAACACCAATAAACTAGTTTACGTTTGTCAGGACACCAATAAAATAGTTTACGTTTGTCAGGACACCAATAAACTAGCTTACGTTTGTCAGAACACTACTAAACTAGTTTACGTTTGTCAGAACACTACTAAACTAGCTTACGTTTGTCAGAACACCAATAAGCTAGCTTACGTTTGTCAGAACACTACTAAACTAGTTTACGTTTGTCAGAACACTACTAAACTAGCTTACGTTTGTCAGAACACCAATAAACTAGTTTACGTTTGTCAGAACACCAATAAACTAGCTTACGTTTGTCAGAACACTACTAAACTAGCTTACGTTTGTCAGAACACTACTAAACTAGCTTACGTTTGTCAGAACACCAATAAACTAGTTTACGTTTGTCAGAACACCAATAAACTAGCTTACGTTTGTCAGAACACTACTAAACTAGCTTACGTTTGTCAGAACACCAATAAACTAGTTTACGTTTGTCAGAACACCAATAAACTAGCTTACGTTTGTCAGAACAGTACTAAACTAGCTTACGTTTGTCAGAACACCAATAAGCTAGCTTACGTTTGTCAGAACACTACTAAACTAGTTTACATTTGTCAGAACACCAATAAACTAGCTTACGTTTGTCAGAACACCAATAAGCTAGCTTACGTTTGTCAGAACACTACTAAACTAGTTTACATTTGTGAGAACACTACTAAACTAGCTTACGTTTGTGAGAACACTACTAAACTAGCTTACGTTTGTCAGAACACCAATAAGCTAGCTTACGTTTGTCAGAACACCAATAAGCTAGCTTACGTTTGTCAGAACACTACTAAACTAGTTTACATTTGTCAGAACACTACTAAACTAGCTTACGTTTGTCAGAACACCAATAAACTAGCTTACGTTTGTCAGAACACCAATAAACTAGTTTACGTTTGTCAGAACACTACTAAACTAGCTTACGTTTGTCAGAACACTAATAAACTAGTTTACGTTTGTCAGAACACCAATAAACTAGTTTACGTTTGTCAGAACACCAATAAACTAGCTTACGTTTGTCAGAACACTACTAAACTAGCTTACGTTTGTCAGAACACTACTAAACTAGCTTACGTTTGTCAGAACACCAATAAACTAGTTTACGTTTGTCAGAACACCAATAAACTAGCTTACGTTTGTCAGAACACTACTAAACTAGCTTACGTTTGTCAGAACACCAATAAACTAGTTTACGTTTGTCAGAACACCAATAAACTAGCTTACGTTTGTCAGAACAGTACTAAACTAGCTTACGTTTGTCAGAACACCAATAAGCTAGCTTACGTTTGTCAGAACACTACTAAACTAGTTTACATTTGTCAGAACACCAATAAACTAGCTTACGTTTGTCAGAACACCAATAAGCTAGCTTACGTTTGTCAGAACACTACTAAACTAGTTTACATTTGTGAGAACACTACTAAACTAGCTTACGTTTGTGAGAACACTACTAAACTAGCTTACGTTTGTCAGAACACCAATAAGCTAGCTTACGTTTGTCAGAACACCAATAAGCTAGCTTACGTTTGTCAGAACACTACTAAACTAGTTTACATTTGTCAGAACACTACTAAACTAGCTTACGTTTGTCAGAACACCAATAAACTAGCTTACGTTTGTCAGAACACCAATAAACTAGTTTACGTTTGTCAGAACACTACTAAACTAGCTTACGTTTGTCAGAACACTAATAAACTAGTTTACGTTTGTCAGAACACCAATAAACTAGTTTACGTTTGTCAGGACACCAATAAACTAGTTTACGTTTGTCAGAACACCAATAAACTAGTTCACATTTATCAAAACACCAATAAACTAGTTTACATTTGTCAGAACACCAATAAACTAGCTTACATTTGTCAGAACACCAATAAGCTAGCTTACGTTTGTCAGAACACTACTAAACTAGCTTACGTTTGTCAGGACACTACTAGGCTAGCTAACATTTATCAGGACACCACTAAGCTAGCTAACCCTAAGGACGGACTGATTTAGGTTCCCGCTTCTTGAACTCCACAGATGATCGTGTGATTGGAAAATGTTGTGTTGATTTAGTTTGTTGAGATATTTCTACACCAAGTCCAAATTAATTTAAAAGATATTCGAAAGAAGTCGAGAAGGAAGCTAAATCATTGTGGTTCTGTTGCTTCTTGGTAGCAAATACAATTTTGCTGTCAGAAATTAGCATTTAACAGAAATCCTTTAATAAGAGAGAGTGTTTACCTTTGTCTTGGATTTGGTGTTTGGGCTGTTTTTTTATTTCAGAATTACAATCTGGACTCTTAAAAATAACACAAAAGATAATAATAATTCAGATAAATATGTATTTCAGGAACCGTCATTATCAAAAGAAACATAAAAGTGTGCCCAGTTTCACTTGAAGTCAAGTATGAGCTGACTAATAACCAATAATCAGTCCATCCCCAGTATCTATTTCTACTGCTACTATTTGGCAAACATTTAACAAAACCTCTGAACTACATTCTGAACAGCTGTATGAAAAAATGATTTCTTTAAAGTGACTAAGAATCAAACTGAACTATTCTATGTACAGTACAAACTATTAGTGAGTAGTAATAAAATAGAAAGCCACATAAGTACAAAGTGCCGTTAGCATGCAGCTTCAGGAAGATTTAATGTTTTTAAAAGCAAAAGTTTGAATAACAATTGTTCCTCAAATTGCTTAATACATTTTTTAAATTGTATTTTAAATTTGTACAATTTATTAAAGACCTGCTTTGTCAAGTTAATGCCACTTCGTCTGTCACTGTTCATCACAGTTCAGTCTTTTCTAATTCAGCACAATGTTTCAGATATTTCGGCCATTTTTTGTTATATATTTAAATTCTCAACAGTGTCATATCACTGGTGCTTGTGTTTAAATGGGAATGTCTTTTATTATGAAGCTGTTCATATTTGGTCACATGCATCATCACAAATCTAGACAGTTTATGTTTTCACAGTCATTCCAACATCTGATTATATTTTCTATGATTATTTGGTCACCACTTAAATGTAAACAAGAATTATGAGTCAGGATCCATTTAAAAACTGAAACACGTCTATGTGCAAAAGAAGAGGGCAAAATGAAATGTAGGCAGATTGGTTTCTCTGGAGTTTGAGATCTGATCAACGCTGCATCACAGCCCCATTCAGACAGGAAGTATTTTCTACAGAGCAAGAACTACATTTATTTGGGCTATTTATGGTCTATTTATTATCTTTAGGTCCATATTTCAGTTAGAACTCAAGCAGCAGTTATTTTATGGTTCCAAGCAAAGAAAGCTAAAATAAAGGTGTCCCACAGGGCAGTATTCTTGGTCCTCTTCTATTCACTATTTACAAAAATAATACATAAATAATCAGTCACGTCACTGTCTTCTTGTACACTTGAAGAAGAAGCCACCTTATTAATCAATAATGAATTAATTAAGGTCAACATCCAGTCTTGCTACCTTCTCAGATTGTCTCATTTTAAGGTTTGTAAATGTTATCTGCAAGCCTCTATCCTCGGTCCTCTTCTATTCACTATTATGTATAATCCTCCATCTGTATCCAAAATCATAAATCAACTGCCTCATCTGCTGTGCAAAATGATCTCTCTAAAATGAAAAGCAACTCTGGAACAATCTGGCACAGTGAAATCAGTCGTCATCAGAATGATTCATCTCTTTAAGACCTTTCTTAAGATTTAAATAAGTTACAGCTGTAGATGAATATACTACCTGTTTGATACTGTAAACATACAAATACAGACATTTTAAATTGATTTGTAAATGGATAAGTAGGTCAAATAAAGCTGAATATTTCCTTAAATTGCTGTTTTTCTCATGCTACAAAATACATCTGCTAAATAATCCACATTGATTGGTCTATTTATGTCAAACACATAGTAAATAACACACAGCAGGAAGTAGGACTGAAGCAGAGTCAATGTGTTAAAACACTAAACAATCTCTTTTTATCTGCTACCGATATCTCAGCCAGTGCAAAATATTATATTAATCCAGTACGGAAACATAAGGCAAAGAATCTTAGAGCTGAAACTATCCGTCAATCAACAAAAAATAATCAATTATTGGACTGATAATTGAAATACAAAACATTTGCTACTTTTATCTGTATCAGATCTTTATAAATGCACCTTTTGGGTTTTGGACCAAATGATTAATCAATTACTTGTTACATAATATAAATAAAAGTGATTGGAAGTTGCAGCTCTAAAGGTTTCCCGTCAGTAAAGTAATCTGTGATTGTCTTTCATTCGTACGTACACAGACTGCAGCAGCTGGTGGTGCTGATGACTTCTTCTTCTTCACTGAGATCTTTGACATCAACATTAAATCCAACGACTCCTGTAGAGTGAAACAAACACTGAACCACATTTACTGTAAACTAATGAGTACATTTACAAAAGTACAATCTGGAGGTACTTGTACCTTACTTTTCTATTCTATACTACTTGATACTCCAACACATTTCTGAGGGAAATATTATTCTATTTGCTACATTCACTACATTTATTTGACAAATTAAGTTGCTCTTAACTCTGAACGTTCAAATTTGACATGCAAAACATATCAACTAATACAATTCAATGATTATTCTATAGAATAAAAAAAGAAATGATAAATACGAGCGGACCGGTTTCCTCTGGCAACAGCAAACAACCACAATCCATCTGGAAACGAGAATGATCCACTTCTGCTTCTTTTTCTAACATTTAAAATAATGCAAAATGACAACTTCCAGTTGGGCTCTCGGTTCATGACGGTGGATGTTTGAAAACCTCTCAGCCGATCAATAAATCGACCGGCTGAGTCTTTATGGAAGACTTTTTAAATTCATATTGCTTCTCCCTCCAGAACTCACTGACGTCTGTGGCCTTCAGGTGAAAACGACATCAGGACGGCAACATGTATGAGGGCAGCGCTGGATGGGTGACGGCGATCCCACAATCCCAGAGTTCCCAGTGAGGTCACTTCCTGTGTAGTCCTCAGGCCCTGGTGAAGCTGGGGATGACCAGAACTACAATGGCTGCCACGGCAACCGCTGCCACCGCCAGGTTCCAGCCTTCGGCGTCGCCGCGCTGAGGAAGACAGGAAGTACCGTGAGATGAAGACAAGACTCCTGGACTACCAAACGGGATTAACAATAAAGATTAGAGACAGAAATGTGGATAAAATCAACATTTTCACATTTTTCCACAACTTTCATGAAGTTGAAGCATTTGAAGAAGAAATCTTGACGCGTGATTATTTTACAATTATTTTAAAATTCCTACAAATAATTATGAAAAATTCAGAAGAGCTTAATTAAACATTATCATATGTTATGAATTAGTAAATGTAAAACAACAAAGACATGTCTATGATACGTAAAAAATAAATATAAAAAATAATAATAGTCAGATAATCAGAACTAACAGCTTGAATTAATAAACTATCATCATTTTGACAAAGTAAGTTAAAATGATGAAGATGATGAAGAAACAAAAAAATGTTGAAATTATGCCTTTGAATAAAACATGTTAAATAAATAAATACATGATACTGGATTGAGTTTGACTTAATTATACATTTGAGACACTTTGATAGAGATTTTTATTTTAATCTTTAAAAATGTGTCGTCTGGGATCAATGAGCTTCAATAGAACATCGTCATTCTTCAGAAGAGGATGTCGTACAGATTGTTAAGCGCTCTGGGCCACGTTCACACACATTCGGTAGGTGTCAGCTTCATCTTGTTGTTTCATGCTTAGCGCCCCCTAGCTGCAATGCTGAGACAGCAGTTTGCACTGATGTTGCCTTGAGATTTTTCAGACACACTCAGGAACCTAATAACATGTGAAAAAGATCTTGCACAGCTCAAAGCCTCTGTGTTCATGTAGTTTTGTGGACCCCGTTTGTGCCGTTTAGCCACTTTGATTTCAGACTTGGTTGGAGCACATCTACTTTGTTTGAAGCATACTGTTACCACCTGGCTCAAGGCCGGCAACAAAAAGGGAGGCCACACAGAGATCTAAACCAACAACCGTTTATTTAGCTATACAACTGCCATATAATGCACAACTGATGAGGCTGGTGCAGCAGACCCTGCTGTGAGAGAGAGAGAGACTCCCAGAAGGCCCGTCTTTTAAGCCTTCCTGGAGGCTCCAATCAGCTGGGCTGATTGGTGCAGGTGAGTGTCCCAGCTCCTCCCACCAGGAAACTAGCGGCGAGCAGGCCCACAGCCTGGTAAGGGGGAGGGTCGTCACACCCCCTCCCTTAAGATTGGGACCCTCACTGCAGGTAATCTCAAACATGACCCTCCAGAATCCTCCCATCTGCAACTTTGGTACCTGAGAAGCAATTTAAGAGAGGAGAAAACCAGAGACAGAAAGAAAGAGACACTGCAGGGAGTAAAATACCGCAAGTTAACTTAAACAGTTACAGCTCGGGACAAGGCATCAGCCACTGTATTTTCCGTGCCTTTTACATGACGTACATCTAAATGATATGGCTGAAGGAAAAGACACCAACGCATAAGCCTTTGATTTGGGTTTTGAAGTGAGTGGAGAAAGGTTAGGGGGTTATGATCAGTATATACCACCAAAGGTCTTACTCCACCACCCACGTAAACCTCAAAATGTTTCAATGCCCAGATCAGTGCCAGTGCCTCCTTTTCAATGATGGAGTAATTTAACTGGTGTGAGTTGAACTTCTTAGAAAAGAAACTCACCGGGCAGTCAGCACCACTTCCATTATCCTGCATTAATACAGCCCCAGCTCCCACCTTACTAGCATCCGCATACAGCGAAAACGGCTGGTCCAGCTGGGGGGCCGCTAAGACAGGGGCAGAACACAACAACAACTTGGCAGTCTCAAAGGCTTTCTGACAAGTGAGAGACCACTCAAACTTAACCTTTGGGCTAAGAAGAGACGTAAGTGGGGAAACTACTGTGGAAAAGTTTCTACAAAACCCACGATAGTATCCAATCATACCCAAGAAACGAGAAAGGTCTTTTCTTGTAGTTGGAACAGGAAACTGATCAACTGCCAACACCTTTGCTCTAACTGGGCGTACCTGCCCTTGTCCAACAACTTTTCCGAGGTAGGTTACTGTTGCCTTAGCAAACTCGCATTTAGCCAGATTAATGGTCAGACAAGCCCAGGCGAGACGGTCAAACAACGCTCGGATGCGCTGAAGATGAGTCTCCCAAGTGTCACTGTAAATCACTACGTCATCCAAATACACTGCACACCCGACCAACCCGAACACCACCTTGTTCATTAGGCGCTGGAACGTGGCTGGAGCGTTACGTAACCCAAATGGCATAACTGTGTAGGAATACAAACCACTGGATGTAACGAAGCTGGCGATCTCTCTAGCTCTGGGAGTTAAAGGAACTTGCCAGTAACCTTTAAGTAGGTCAAACTTACTGACAAACTTAGCAGAGCCAACCTGGTCCACACAATCCTCCATACGTGGGAGTGGAAAAGAGTCTGGCTTAGTCACCTGATTAACCTTTCGGAGATCAGTACATGGTCTAAATGTTCCATCTGGCTTCTTAACAAGTAAACACGGGGAAGACCAACTAGATGAACACGGCTCCGCAATGTCATTTTCCAGCATATATTTGACCTCTGCTTCCAGGTGTTCACGTTTATCTGGAGACATCCGATAAAAGTGTTGTTTAATTGGCTGGGCATCTCCCACGTCAATATCATGTTCCATAAGATGAGTACGAGAAGGGGTGTCAGCAAACAGGCAGGGATAACCTTCAATAAGATCCACCAACTCTGTTCGCTTTGGTTCAGGTAAATGTTTCAACATTACCTCCAGATTAGCCAGTGACTCAGAGTTTTCAAGACGTCCTTTCAAAATTACATCATCTGGTGTATAACCCTCTTCCTCATATTCCTCTGTCAGATCCAGAGGTGGAGATGAATGACCAACTGGAACCACTGCAGCAACAGAGGCAAACCCCGACCCAGGACCTGGCACCAGGGAGCGAGCATAGTAGGGTTTTAACAAATTAATGTGGCAGAGCTGCACAGACTTCTTTCGATTAGGGGTCGCGATCAAATAATTTAGGTCAGACACCTTTCGGGTCACTGTATAGGGACCAGAAAACTTAGCCTGGAAAGGAGAGCCAACTAAAGGCAAAAGTGCCAGAACTTGATCACCAGTACTAAATTCACGGTGTTCTGCACGTCGATCATACAGACTCTTCATTTTCCTTTGAACTGCCTGTAGATTTTCTTTTGCCATTTTATTTGCCTGGTACAGCCGCTGCTTAAAACCATTTACATGATCTATTAGGTTTTTTGGGGCCTCCCCAGCTTGCCAGTCCCTGTGTAGGGACGCTAAAGGACCTTGCACTGTGTGACCAAAGACCAAGTCATTGGGACTAAAACCCAAGCTCTCTTGAGACACCTCCCTGGCTGCTAACATCAGCCAAGGTAACCCCTCCTCCCAGTCACGGTCCAACTCAGTGCAATATGCACGGAGGAGGGACTTCATCGTTTGGTGAAACCTTTCTAGAGCCCCCTGGCTCTGGGGATGGTACGCGCTGGACTGAGAATGTTTAACATTTAACTGCTTCAACACTTCTGCAAACAACTTTGAACTGAAGTTAGACCCCTGATCAGATTGGATTATTTTTGGGATGCCAAAAATAGACATAAACTGTGTCAGTGCCTTTACGACAGACTTCGTGGTAATGTTTCTGAGAGGATATGCAGCTGGATAGCGTGTAGCCTGACACATCACTGTGAACAAAAAGTTACTACCAGCTTTGGAGCGTGGCAAGGGACCAACACAGTCAATAATCAGATGCTCAAATGGTTGCTCAGCAACTGGAATAGGATACAAAGGAGCAGGCTTTATTGTTTTATTTGGTTTTCCAGTCAACTGACATACATGGCAAGTTTTAACGAAAGCAGAAATGTCTCTTTTCAACAGAGGCCAGTAAAAGTGTCGCTTAACTCTATCATAGGTTTTTCTTACCCCTAAATGACCTGCAACTCCATCATGAGCAGTCTGAAGTACACCAAGTCTTACACTAGAGGGCAAAACAATTTGTACAGTTTCTTCCCCCATAAAACCCTCTCCCTGGGGAACCCATTTTCTCACCAACAGGCCATCCTGGAGAAAATACCCATGGGCTGAACTCTCCACCTCATCATCCTGGAGAACTCTGTTGTACAGAGCCTGAAGTGTGGGGTCATGTTTTTGCTCTTTCAGAAGGTCACTGCAAGACACAGGCAAGGGGAAAGCAGGCACAGGAAACACAGACATTCTTTTCTTATCTGAATGTTCAGAACCGGAATCACCACGGGCTCGACTCATAGCACGTGTCACTGCACAGGTGGGATGTACAGCAGATGGTGTTTTGGAGGACTCAGGCTGGGAGACTAGAGTATCCACTGACGCATCAGGCCACACCCGATTGCCAGCCAGGTCATTTCCTAATATGACCTGTACTCCACCCATAGGCAATGAAGGGCGCACTCCCATGATCACATCACCTTGGACCAGATTTGATACTAGCGTCAAATTATGCTGTGGTGCAGAAAAGACAGTCAATCCCATCCCTCGGACCGCAACACTGGAACCGGCATCTGTTTCAAGAGAGAAATTCAACGCAGATTCCAAAATAAACGATTCCAGAGCCCCAGAATCTCTTAATATTTTTACAGGTACTTTTATGTCACTTCCTACAAGTGAAACATAACCATCGGACACGAATGCAGCATAACCAGGATCAATCTCCTGCTGAGCTGCGGAAACTGGCTGTTCTTGACCTAAAACTGGAACTTCAATCACTGACTCTGACGAAGAAGGTTTCGTGTGTGCCTGCACGGCAGCAATGACACGGTCTCTTTCTTCAGCCCGCAAAGACACAGCAGCCGCAGATGGTTTTGCTGGTAAAAACCCAGGCTTTTTTTTTAACATTGGACACTCATTTCGCCAGTGACCCTTGCCAAAACAATAATTACAGACGCGATTGGGGTCCATCCTTCCCTGTAAACCCCGGTCTGCCTTAACTGAACTGGTCCCTTCTGACCAAAACCTACTGGGGTTAGCCCCCACATTCCTCTCTCGGAAGCCAAAATCTCCACGACCACGGTTCTCACCGAAAAACCCTTTATGAGTCAGGACAAACTCGTCTGCCAATCTAGCAGCCTCTGTAACCTTGCTTACTTTCCTTTCCTGAATGTAGGTAACAACACGGTCAGGCAAAGCATTTTTGAACTGTTCAAGCAAGATTAATTCCTCAAGGTCCTCCATAGTAGTAACCTGTGAAGCCGCACACCAGCGATTAAAGTTACTGGTTAAATCACGAGCAAACTCCATATGGGACTGCTTTTCTTTTCTGAGTAACCTGAACCGCTGTCGATACGCTTCCGGTACCAACTCATATATCCTAAGTACAGCAGCTTTAACCAACTGGTAGCTACCACTATCAGTAACACTCAAGGCTGAAAAAGCCTCCTGGGCCTTGCCAGTGAGCACACACTGAAGCAAAAGAGTACGCTCAGCATCCGACCATTTTCGTGCCTCTGCTAAACGTTCAAACAAAACAAAGAAAATGTCAGGGTCCCTTTCATTAAACTTTGGAACCAACCGTAAGTTAACAGCAACATCAAATGAGGGAAAAGCAGGAACAGGTAGTGCCGACTCTCCTACCTGGTGTGGATCAGACTGAAGCTTTCCTTCACTCATAAGCTCCAGCTTATATCGCTCCAACTCTAACTGTTGTCTTGCCTGAACATGGGCTAGTTCAGCTTCCCGAAGATGTGCATCTTGTTTTAACTTTTCTAACTCCACAGTATTTTTATGTTTCTCTTGCATTTGTAGTAAGATAAGTTCTTTTTGTTGCTCAAATGTCAAACCAACTCCAAGTCCAGTCAAAACAGGAGCCATTTTGGAAACTTTGACTGACTCACTCACACTGGGGGAAGCTACCTCTGAAAATGTATCAGTTTCTACAGGTGCCTTTTCAATCCCCACTATGACAGGCAACACTTTTTCCTCCAACAAGTGATCCTTTAACGTGGCCAACAATTTTTCTTTATTCAACTTTTTAGGAAGTTCAACACTGTAATGGTCCGCTAATGTCAAGAGCTGATCCTTTGTGTAAGAATTTAACAAATCCTCATTTGGAGACTGAACAAAGTCTCCAATGGAAGTCATTTTTTTCAGTTCGGATTTAAATAAGGAACCCAATTCCTCTGACTAACTGCCTAACCAGGTCTAGCTGAGTAACTCATCCCTAGTCTTCATGCAGGTTAGTGGCAGGATGAATTAAGCACAAAACCCAGTAACCCGGTTAACCTTCAGCAAGCTGAAAATCACCTAGACAGTCATGGAAGTGCCCCCGAGCTATTGCTCTAACCACGTACTGCACCAAAACAACAAACAAAAAAAAAAAAGGGTCAATGAGAGACGGCCAGTGCCCCTCATTGCTTATGCCTATCAGGAAAAGGGTTCCGACTGACTCACCAGCCTGTACTACTAACGGCAGGTTAGAACTCTCAATTTCAAAAATCTGTGTGGAAAACTCCCTTTAACAAAGTTACATTTAAGAATTTTCTAGTACCAACCTTTCCAAGATCGCGGACGAGCCCCCATTTGTTACCACCTGGCTCAAGGCCGGCAACAAAAAGGGAGGCCACACAGAGATCTAAACCAACAACCGTTTATTTAGCTATACAACTGCCATATAATGCACAACTGATGAGGCTGGTGCAGCAGACCCTGCTGTGAGAGAGAGAGAGACTCCCAGAAGGCCCGTCTTTTAAGCCTTCCTGGAGGCTCCAATCAGCTGGGCTGATTGGTGCAGGTGAGTGTCCCAGCTCCTCCCACCAGGAAACTAGCGGCGAGCAGGCCCACAGCCTGGTAAGGGGGAGGGTCGTCACAATACTGAGCCCTCTAATTGAAATGCTAGCGTTGATCTGCGGTGACCGTTAGCCTGGATGTGACCCCCTGATTCAGCCACTCTCAGTTGCTAAAAGAAGCAGAGTGTCTGGTAGAGAAAGAAGGGCGTGGCCATACCTGGTCCTCTCTAGGACGCCAGCTCCTCCCACCAGCACCAAATCAAGGCCACTATAACAATCATTCCTATGAAGGGGATGGAGAGGACAGGGGGCTCAGAAGGACCAGTGCAGTTCTGGGAAAAAGACAAAAGGTAGGAGTGTAGGGGGGCATGGAGAGAGGGGTGTGGTAAGAGAAAATAAAACCATAAAATAATCAGAATAATAAAGTCAGAACGTGTCGGGAAGAAAGGCGAGCGTGGAGCAAAGAAAAACAAGAAAAGACCGATAAAATAATAGATAGAAATAAAGAGAAATATTGATAGGCAGGCAAGCATCAAAACCATCAAATTAACAGAGAATTTGATCAAGTTCATTGTGCAAGTTCGAGAGAGAAAGAAGTGACGGCAAACAGATAAAAACATGACGATGAAGGAAAGACGGAACCAGAAAGAGCAGGCAATTAGAGAAAGACATCAAAGATGGTTAAAGACAAGATGGAGAGCTCTGGTAGCAGTTTATCACCACCAGAGTATAGTTCAAAACATCTACCTCCTGTCATTTAAAGATCTTT
The DNA here is from genome assembly GCA_032191485.1 of Leptoclinus maculatus. Lineage (NCBI taxonomy): Eukaryota > Metazoa > Chordata > Actinopteri > Perciformes > Stichaeidae > Leptoclinus > Leptoclinus maculatus. The sequence continues at coordinate 160,176 of JAVDOI010000168.1, forward strand.
GTCGACACTTTGAAGTGCTGCCTTGCAATCGACTCGATCAGCAGCACTGCAGTGTGGGTAGAAGGTAAACTACAACTATGGAGGACAAGAATGTAAGTGAATGATAGAATGGCGAGGAGCAGAGGTGGGACCAAGTCACTGTTTACAATTCCCAAGTCAAGACTCGCATGTTAAGACAGGAAAATTCAAAGTTTAGTCTCAAAACTTGACACTAAATTCCTGTGCAAAGTTCTTAGTCCGGTTCCACATTAAGACAGGAGAGTCTCCAGTCAAATCCTAGAAAGGCAAGTCCCAAGACAAGAAAATCAAATGATTGGTGCCCTTAGTGGATGGATGGCACCCCAATGGATGGTTGATGCCCCTTTGGATGGATGGATGGTACCCCTATGGATGGATGGTACCCCTATGGATGGATGGTACCCCTATGGATAGTCGGCCTCCCTATGGATGGTTGGCCCCACTATGGATGGATGGTTGGCGCCCCCCTACGGATGATTGGCGCCCCCCTATGGATGGTTGGCCCCCCTATGGATGGTTACCACCCCTATGGATGGATGGATGGCCCCCCTATGGATGGTTGGCCCCCCTATGGATGGTTACCACCCCTATGGATGGATGGCCCCCCTATGGATGGTTACCACCCCTATGGATGGATGCCCCCCCTATGGATGGTTGGCCCCCCTATGGATGGTTACCACCCCTATGGATGGATGGCCCCCCTATGGATGGTTACCACCCCTATGGATGGATGGCCCCCCTATGGATGGTTACCACCCCTATGGATGGTTACCACCCCTATGGATGGATGGCCCCCCTATGGATGGTTACCACCCCTATGGATGGATGGCCCCCCTATGGATGGTTACCACCCCTATGGATGCTTACCACCCCTATGGATGGTTGGCCCCCCTATGGATGGTTACCACCCCTATGGATGGATGGCCCCCCTATGGATGGTTGGCCCCCCTATGGATGGTTACCACCCCTATGGATGGATGGCCCCCCTATGGATGGTTACCACCCCTATGGATTGATGGCCCCCCTATGGATGCTTACCACCCCTATGGATTGATGGCCCCCCTATGGATGGTTACCACCCCTATGGATGGATGGCCCCCCTATGGATGGTTGGCCCCCCTATGGATGGTTACCACCCCTATGGATGGATGGCCCCCCTATGGATGGTTACCACCCCTATGGATTGATGGCCCCCCTATGGATGGATGGCCCCCCTATGGATGGTTGGTGCCCCCCTATGGATGGTTACCACCCCTATGGATGGATGGCCCCCCTATGGATGGTTACCACCCCTATGGATTGATGGCCCCCCTATGGATGGTTACCACCCCTATGGATGGATGGCCCCCCTATGGATGGTTACCACCCCTATGGATGGATGGCCCCCCTATGGATGGTTACCACCCCTATGGATGGATGGCCCCCCTATGGATGGTTGGTGCCCCCCTATGGATTGACGCAGGTCAAGTTTCAGACTAGATTTTGTCAGATTTGGGAAAGTGGTCCACACCTCTGGAAGTGAGGTCAGGCAAACAGAATCCAAATGTCTCTGTTTGGATTGAACTGTCTGTAATGAGATGTTCCACACATGATGTGTTATCAGCCAATCAGACGGACCTCCACTGTCAATGCGCTTCACTGTTTTCTGATCAGTTGACAAGTGAGTAAACCTCTGAGATCCTGAGGGCTGTACGGAGGAAGCAGCGAGTTGAGCGGAAGTAGAAACAGACAGATGACGAAAACAAACTGCCCAGCAGCGACAGATGTCAAGAAGAAACTCACAGAAAAACCAGCAACACCAGCAGAGCTGAAGCAGAATGACTGATGAGTTTCAGCTGTTATCGACCAAGTGAACAAACTAATAACGTCAAACAGGTCTCAGGGTGTCCAATGAGATACTGCGTCGTACTTACCTTGAGTTTTTAAACATTCTACACATGTATATATGTTATACTCGGTTCAAATCTTATATTTCTGCTGTATAGTTTGGTATGGTATTGTGTATTCTAATACATTCTGTGTATTGTGTATTTTATAGATCTCTCTTCAAGTGTTGATGTGCTCATTTATTTACTGTGTATGTATCTTAACCATTCAACTTGAGAGAAATGTTGCACCATATTCACATTTCTTGTCTTTAAAAGTTTAAAACCAAACAGTATTTGTACCTGATACCCGGCGCTCTAAAGAAACGACTTCACCAAGAACGTTTTAGAGGATGAAACGCATTTCGAGGCATCAGAAAAAATGGTTTGTATCAAGTCAACTAAACGACTCACCTGTGACTTCCTGCCCACCAGTTTCTGCAGCTCGGCCTTGCAGCGCTGCAGCTCCTGTTCCAGCGACACTCGCTCCCGCTGGCTGCTGTCGTACAGCTGCTGCAGGTCGACCAGGTTGCCCTTCAAACCGTCGCACTGACAGGAAGACAGACGGGAAGACAGACAGACGGGAAGACAGACGGGAAGACAGACGGGAAGACAGACAGACGGGAAGACAGACGGGAAGACAGACGGGAAGACAGACAGACGGGAAGACAGACAGACGGGAAGACAGACGGGAAGACAGACGGGAAGACAGACGGGAAGACAGACAGGTAAAGGAGATTTAAATCCTCCATCGCCTGGAACCATCTCTGACCGTTTGTGACCCCAGCTGACAATGAACCTACCCTGTATGTCTTTGGAGAAAACCCACACAGTATATAGTATACTAGTATACTATATGTACTAGTATACAGCCAGTAGTAGTATACTAGTAGTTAGTGCTGGGCGGTATACCGGTTTTAATTTCCCGTATGATATGAATTCTTCACACACCGTCACACCGGTGCACAGCCGAAACAACTGCTGTCGCTCTTCAACAGGCAGCAGAATATATTGTTCTCCGCTAAGAACGCAACAGTCGGAGCTCGTTGTGTTAAGTGTATTGAGAGAGACCTCTAGTCATGGTTATAACTTTATAACACAACAATTAATAACCCACAACTAACGCTCTTTAACAGGACAAACACTACGACACAACAGTTTGTGACAAATAAACAATTTGTAACACTAATAATTGTACATTTATAGAATTTCACCGCCGAACTGCATGCTGGGTACAGCTCGCTAGTTAGCCCGCTAGCACAACAGTCTGCTAACAGCTGGGAGAGGCTCCGTCGCTACAGTAACGTTACATTAAAGAACAGAACAGAGCGATGCAGGAGGAACAAAGACAGACCGGAGATGCACCGATAGTAACGGTAACAGTAACGTTAGCGCGAGTGAAACGGTGAAGACAAAGGGTCACACATCGCTTCAAGAGGCATTAGCTCGAAGCAGCATATGACAAGAAAAGCAAGCGGTGGAGCGACATTACGAACGCAATAACGATCCAACTCTGCAAGGACATGGTCCGGCTACAGACGGTCGAGAAAGACTCAGAGCAACGATTCAAACACTGGATTCAAGGTACGTCTCACCGGGGAGACAATACTTCAGACAAACTGCTCTCAAACATTAGAGGAACAACCGAGCACACCCTCTAGTAATCAAAGCCTTGATACATGACGACATTAACATGTGTTTATATTCTATGTACTCCTGACAGTAGAGTAAGACACTATAAACCTATATAACAACACAGTCAAGGGAGAAATAAATACCGTGATATACCGTGAAACCGCCAGAATCTTAAAAAATACCGTGATACACATTTTTGGTCACACCGCCCAGCACTACTAGTAGTAGTTCATTGCAGATAGATAAATAAGAGACGTGTTTGCAGCCATTTAGAAACAGTGTTGTAGTTTCACGGTTTGTCCTCCAGAGGGCACTAACACGTTTATTTTTCTCAATTAAATTACCAGAAAATACATTTGATCCACATTATATATATATATACAGTATACACCGATGATATTTGATGTATTTTACAGCTTCAGATTAAAACCCTCATTTGTTGAATGGAGTCTGGTGATGACTCACCTCCGTCTGGACTTTGAGAGACGTCTCTTCTGCTCGTCTCAGTTGGACCTTCAGGACCGACGAGGAGTCCGGATCCTCCGGGTCCTCCGGGTCCTGGTATTGGGGACCGGACTGAGACCGGCTGATGTAAGAGTCCGCCTTCACTTGCTCCGGCTCAGTGTTAGTGACGGCCAGGTACGCATCGTCACACCTGTCCAGAGGTCGGGGATCAGAGGAATGTGTTTGTGTTCACTCATTTAACATGTTTAGATTTAAAGGAATGTTTTATAAAGGCGATGGTGACAAAACAACACACACACACAGTGATGTAATGATGTCAGAGCAGCAGGTTGATTGACAGCTGGTTGGACCACTCACGTGTCTCGTTGCTGCTGAAGTTGCTCCACTTTGTTGTTCAGATCTTTGTTGTCGTCGTTTAGAAACTGACGTTCATCAGTCAGAGAGAAGAACTTGTCCTTCAGCTGAGTCCAGTCGCCTGAACACACACATTTATATCAGATGATCACCTGACTCACCTGCGTGTCAGTGTCTCACCTGTGTGTCTCTGACTCTCCTGTGTGTCTCTGACTCTCCTGTGTGTCTCTGACTCTCCTGTGTGTCTCTGACTCACCTGCGTGTCAGTGTCTCACCTGTGTGTCTCTGACTCTCCTGTGTGTCTCTGACTCTCCTGTGTGTCTCTGACTCACCTGCGTGTCAGTGATTCACCTGCGTGTCAGTGTCTCACCTGCGTGTCTCTGACTCTCCTGTGTGTCTCTGACTCTCCTGTGTGTCTCTGACTCACCTGCGTGTCAGTGATTCACCTGCGTGTCAGTGACTCACCTGCGTGTCAGTGTCTCACCTGTGTGTCTCTGACTCTCCTGTGTGTCTCTGACTCTCCTGTGTGTCTCTGACTCACCTGCGTGTCAGTGATTCACCTGCGTGTCAGTGACTCACCTGCGTGTCAGTGTCTCACCTGTGTGTCTCTGACTCACCTGTGTGTCTCTGACTCACCTGTGTGTCTCTGACTCACCTGTGTCTCTGACTCACCTGTGTGTCAGTGACTCACCTGTGTGTCAGTGTCTCACCTGCGTGTCAGTGTCTCACCTGTGTGTCTCTGACTCACCTGTGTGTCTCTGACTCACCTGTGTCTCTGACTCACCTGTGTCTCTGACTCACCTGCGTGTCAGTGTCTCACCTGCGTGTCAGTGTCTCACCTGTGTGTCTCTGACTCACCTGTGTGTCTCTGACTCACCTGTGTCTCTGACTCACCTGTGTGTCAGTGACTCACCTGTGTCTCTGACTCACCTGTGTGTCTCTGACTCACCTGCGTGTCAGTGTCTCACCTGCGTGTCTCTGACTCTCCTGCGTGTCTCTGACTCACCTGCGTGTCAGTGACTCACCTGCGTGTCAGTGACTCACCTGCGTGTCAGTGACTCACCTGCGTGTCAGTGTCTCACCTGTGTGTCAGTGTCTCACCTGCGTGTCAGTGTCTCACCTGCGTGTCAGTGTCTCACCTGCGTGTCAGTGTCTCACCTGCGTGTCTCTGACTCACCTGCGTGTCAGTGTCTCACCTGCGTGTCAGTGTCTCACCTGCGTGTCAGTGTCTCACCTGTGTGTCAGTGTCTCACCTGCGTGTCAGTGTCTCACCTGCGTGTCAGTGTCTCACCTGTGTGTCTCTGACTCACCTGTGTCTCTGACTCACCTGTGTCTCTGACTCACCTGTGTGTCTCTGACTCACCTGTGTCTCTGACTCACCTGTGTGTCTCTGACTCACCTGTGTCTCTGACTCACCTGTGTCTCTGACTCACCTGTGTCTCTGACTCACCTGTGTGTCAGTGACTCACCTGTGTCTCTGACTCACCTGTGTGTCTCTGACTCACCTGTGTCTCTGACTCACCTGTGTGTCAGTGACTCACCTGTGTCTCTGACTCACCTGTGTGTCTCTGACTCACCTGTGTCTCTGACTCACCTGTGTCGTGGCTCTTCATGCTGATCTCAGCTCTCAGCGTTGTGATCTCCAGCTCGTACTCCTGCGTCGTGGCGTGGAGTCGTTGTAGCTCCACCTTCAGGCGACACAGCTCCTCCTGCAGGGAGGCGATGTCGTTCTCTCTCTCCGCCGCCGCCTCCTCGGCCCCCTGCTGCAGCATCAGCACCTCCTCCTGAGCAGAGCGGAGCTCCTCGTGCACCTCCTCCAGCACGCTCTCCTTCTCCTCCTCCAGGCTGTCCATCTCCTCCTGGACCGACCGGAGCTGAGCTGGAGGAGGAGGAGGAGGAGGAGGAGGAGGAGGAGGAGGAGGAATAGGAGAAGGAGGAGGAAGAGGAGAAGGAGGAGAACGAGGAGGAAGAGGAGGAAGAGGAGAAGGAGGAAGAGGAGAAGGAGAAAGAGGAGGAGGAGGAAGAGGAGAAGGAGGAAGAGGAGAAGGAGGAAGAGGAGAAGGAGAAAGAGGAGGAGGAGGAAGAGGAGAAGGAGGAAGAGGAGAAGGAGGAAGAGGAGAAGGAGAAAGAGGAGGAGGAGGAAGAGGAGAAGGAGGAAGAGGAGAAGGAGAAAGAGGAGGAGGAGGAAGAGGAGAGGAGGAAGAGGAGAAGGAGAAAGAGGAGGAGGAGGAAGAGGAGAAGGAGGAAGAGGAGAAGGAGAAAGAGGAGGAGGAGGAAGAGGAGAAGGAGGAAGAGGAGAAGGAGGAAGAGGAGAAGGAGGAAGAGGAGGAGGAGAAAGAGGAGGAGGAGAAAGAGGAGAAGGAGGAAGAGGAGAAGGAGGAAGAGGAGAAGGAGGAAGAGGAGAAGGAGGAAGAGGAGGAGGAGGAGAGGAGTTAAAACGATGTGATAGATGTGTGGTTTCTCAGGTGTCTGTTAGTTTGAAGTCAAGAGAAGAAGTGAAGACGTTCTGATGATGTAAAGTTGAACCTTGTAGTCTCTGGATCTGTCTGGTGAAGCTCTCGGCCTGGTGAGCGCTCGCCAGTCGCTCGTCCTCCAACAGACCTTAGGAGAGAGAGGAGGAAACAGATGAGGAGGAGGAGGAGGAAGAGGAGGAGCAGTGTGATGATGTAATCTCTGAGTTCCTCACCCTGCAGCTCCAGGAATCCCTCCTCATGTCTCTGAGAAACCTCTCTGGTCTCCTCCAGCTCCATCAGCAGCTGGAACACCTGAGCTCTCAGCTCCTCCAGCTCCTCCTCTTCATCCCTCTCTTCTCCTCCTTCCTCCTTCACCTCCTTCTCCTCCTCCTGCGTCTCCTCCTTCTCCTCCAGGGACTCCCTCTCTTTGGCCGTCAGAGTTTCTGCCAACATGACGGGTTTCTTCTGCACCTTCATCTCACACAGCTCGTCTTCATCAAACAGAGAGAGAAGCTTCATCATCTTCATCCTCCAAACAGGTCGATGTCATAACTTAGGAATTATTATATTTAAAAAAAGTCTAAAACTTTAAATGAGTCTTCAGAATAAAAACTGTATTACTGAAACTGAATCATCAACTTTACAAACTCTATTTATTTTATATCATATATTTCTATAAATGTGTAAATAATATTTTTAAACTTTTATTTCCTTTTATCTTTCAGGTAAACTGAAGAACTGAGCAGATATACCTCCTGCTCCCTAAAAGGCTTTTATTGTGAAAAGTGTTGAGGATGAATCAGGGTTTCTGATGGTGTTGCCCTGACTGAATTATTAATGATTAATCTGAGACATTATAGTTGAGATAAACTCTCCATTATTAGTTCAAACAGACTGAAGCAGCAGATCATATTTCACTTATTACTCTAATCATATAATTAACTCTTAAACTCTAATGACATCATGTAAATGACGCATGTAAACAAACACTGACCGGATGGATCGAGGACCTCCTCGATGACGGGCGGCAGCCGGAGTCCGTCCATGTTTTCAGCTGACGGAAGACAGACAGGCGCTGCAGACAGACAGACAGATGGAGGATCAGAGCTCCACACAGAGGGGGGGTGAGGAGGCAGACTGAAGCCCAGGAAGGCTCCTCACGCTCCGGGTAGGCTGAGCCGCTGCAGCCCCTTCATCCTCCTGGAGCTCAGAGACGATGAAGGCTGGAGGGAAGCAGAGAGGGAGGAGGGGGGGGGGGAAGCAGAGGAGGGAGGAGGAGGGGGGGAGGGAAGCAGAGGAGGGAGGAGGAGGGGAGGAGGGAGGAGCAGTCAGAGAGAGAACTGCGACACCACCGCCGCACTGATCCTGGATCAGGTGGATACGGAACGGTTCTCATCACCACTTTGATAATCAGTTCGTTATCTCTGTCTCTAAATACTACAATACCCATGAGCCTCAGCTTCAGTTGCCATGGAGACGAAGCCAGAATCTGTTTCATCAGTTCTCTCCACAGTTAATGTGAAGCTCTGTGATTGGATGTGTGTAGGTGAAATGCACCATGGGAGTCGTAGACTTCAGTTTTAATGTCCACAGGCTTGTTGAAGCTTTGAGTGTTTTTTTATCAAAAGAATCAGCTGTTTTCTAACACAGTTCATCTTTAACTTTAACACCTTAAATTATACCAACAAGCTTAAAACTGAGATCTGTGAACTTACATCACTTCATAAAATCTTATAGATAAAGAGACAAGAAACTATACAACAGCAGCTTAGTTATTCATCTTATGTCTGAATACGACCCACAGCTACGACTCCCTGTTGAGGATCAACAGAAACCCTGATGAGACCCACTGTTCGGTTCTCACTCTGGACTTTGTAGGGTACGTCGTACGTCATAGGGTACATCGTACGTCGTAGTTTACTTTGTAGGGTACGTTGTATGTCGTAGGGTACGTCGTAGGGTACGTCGCAGTTTACGCTGTAGGGTACTTTGTAGTTTACATTGTAGTTTACATTGTAGTTTACGTTGTAGTTTACGTGTAGGGTACGTTGTAGTTTACGCTGTAGGGTACGTTGTAGGGTATGTAGTAGTTTACTTTGTAGGGTACATTGTAGTTTACTTTGTAGGGTACGTTGTAGTTTACTTTGTAGGGTACGTTGTAGTTTACTTTGTAGGGTACATTGTAGTTTACGGTGTAGTTTACGTAGTAGGGTACGTTGTAGTTTACGTTGTAGGGTACGTTGTAGTTGATGTAGTAGTTTGCGGTGTAGTCTACTTTGTAGAGTACTTTGTAGTTTACGTTGTAGTTTACGTTGTAGTTTACGTTGTAGTTTACGTTGTAGTTTACGTTGTAGTTTATGTCGTAGTTTACATTGTCGTTTATGTCGTAGTTTATGTCGTAGTTTACGCTGTAGGGTATGTTGTAGTTTACGCTGTAGGGTACTTTGTAGTTGACATATTAGTTTACGTCGTAGTATACGTTGTGGTCTACTTTGTAGGGTACATTGTAGGGTACTTTGTAGTTTACGTTGTAGTTTACGTTGTAGTTTACACTGTATGGTACTTTGTAGTTTACGCTGTAGGGTACTTTGTAGTTTACGGTGTAGGGTACGTTGTAGTTTACGTTGTAGGGTACGTTGTAGTTGATGTAGTAGTTTGCGGTGTAGTCTACTTTGTAGAGTACTTTGTAGTTTACGTTGTAGTTTACGTTGTAGTTTACGTTGTAGTTTATGTCGTAGTTTACATTGTTGTTTATGTCGTAGTTTATGTCGTAGTTTACGCTGTAGGGTATGTTGTAGTTTACGCTGTAGGGTACTTTGTAGTTGACATATTAGTTTACGTCGTAGTATACGTTGTGGTCTACTTTGTAGGGTACTTTGTAGTTTACGTTGTAGTTTACGTTGTAGTTTACACTGTATGGTACTTTGTAGTTTACGCTGAAGGGTACTTTGTAGTTTACGTTGTAGTTTACGGTGTAGGGTACGTTGTAGTTTACGTTGTAGGGTACATCGTAGATTACATGTTCCTTCTGAATGTAGTGACACGTCAGCGCTGTCAGGAAACAGAGAAACCTCGTGGAGACAACGAGAGCTGTGATTGGCGGCTGGTGTTTGTGATGCTGGTGCAGTTTATTGAGAGCGAAGACAACATGGAAGAAGTTACTAAAGCTCTCCGTCCTCTTTTCTCCTTTTCACTGAGATACGAACACATTGCACTGAAGCATCATGTAACATCAGGGACAGAGCCAGGCTAGCTGTTCCCCCTACTTCCAGTCTTTATGCTAAGCTAAGCTAACCACGTCTGGATTCATGCTGCAGTCATGTCACATGTAAATAAAGATAGTCGTCTGTTTGCAGGTTTCTGAATCACTTCGTAAATCTCAGATATGTTCAGTATAGATCTAGTGTTGTCATCTATTGTGCATGGAGCCGTTAAATTTGGGTTGAAGTGTCTCTGATGAAGCACTTTGGCTGATGAGAGGCGTCCATGTTTGTTTGTTTCCTGAGCACCTGAAACCCCCCCCCCCCCCCCCCCCCCATGACATTCAGCATGTTGTACTGTTCCTTTAAGACGTGACGAGCTGCTGATGTGGTCTCTGGATGTGGTCTCTGGTTCCCCTACAGCTCTGAATGACCTTCGTCTGTGTTCGTCTTCACATATTAAATCTCTGCTGCAGACGTTCAAACACAAACACACAGAAACAAACAGAGTGAATAAATACCTGACGTCGAGATGAAGACGGTGCAGCTCAGTCTGCTGCAGCTTCTCTTTATCATTTGTTAACTGCAGACCCTCCTCCTCCTCCTCCTCCTCCTCCTGTTGTCCTATATTTCCTCCTCAGTGATGCAGAGCGACGTCACTCCGGTTTACAGAGAAACACAACGGAGCTCCATGACATTTAATATTATTATTATATTTATTATTATTTATTGTCTCTCACATCATCTTCAAATAAATTATGATTCTCTCTATTTATCAATTATTTCTTTTTTTTAATTAAACATCATCAAACAAACACCACTAAAATAAAAGGTTATAAATATGAATTTATTCATTTATATAATTAATTTACATAAATATAAACTAATATACAGAAACATACGATAATATATTATATTGTTTACACAATAAAAAAGATACCCATTGAGCCACGCCGCCCACTAAGTATGAGAATTACACAGAAAGTTAGGATTTTCTACTTAAGGTGTTGTTTGTTCTCAATCTAAGCCAATCAGCTCTTTGATCCGAAGACAGCCAGAAGTTTCCCATCATGCCCTGCGGTCACGCAGTCGGTGGAGAGCAACTGCAGCGCCTGGCTCTGAAATCTGCGGCCGCCTCGCTCTCGTGAGATTATCGTTGCCCACGTTTTCATGACGTCAGAGCATGTCGGACACAAATCTACCCGGCATGCATTGTGCGCCGATCGCCGGTGATCGATTCTGCGCACGCCTGGTTTATGTCGAACGAGCCTAGTATTTTTCAGTGTGGTAGTGATGAGTTTTACGTAAAGACGTACGTAGTGATCTGGTTTACGTAAAGACGTACGTAGTGATGAGTTTTACGTAATTGCGTCGTGTTTCTGTTACATGTGTGACCACAGACGCTGTTCACAGACTGAAGGTGAGTTAGTTTGTATTGAAACGTTAACGTTGCTATGCTAACGAAGCTAAACTCGTTAGCTAGGTATGCTAACTTCCCGGTGACGTAACGTTAGCTTCACAGCAGCAGGTTAGCTGCTAAGTGTTAGCTGTGTGCTAGCTTTGAGCGATAGAGGGTCCTGTTCTGAAGCCCTAATATCTCACTTTAAGTGTTAAAAAAAGTATCTTATCGTGATATTGATAATAATATAAACACACCGGAGGAAAGGTAAACTTGTCCGTAACCGTTCAGTATGATTATTATCGATGTCAGGCGCGTTTAAAGTAATACAAACACGAGTTATTCTCATCGAGTGAACGTGAATTTCATTCAAATCAATACAAACCGTGTAGAATCCAAGATGGCACCGGTCAGTGCTGTCGCTGGTGGCGGGAAGAGGTACTGCAACAACAAATACATTTAAAAACACAGTAAAATATTATATATTTGTTATTTTTTTAAGTTGATCATAACTTAAATATTCATACACTTTTTAGAATTTTAATCATTTAAATTTACAGGGTTTTCTTCACATAAACATTTTAATTTAATTTTTTTCACTATATTATATTATAAATTATTTTTCATATACTGATATGTCAACGATTAGCAACAACATTCATTTAGAAATAAATATATTTAAAAATATAAATAACAGCATAAAAAGGTAAAGTATAGACAGGATCTACACAAATAGTGTAAATATGAATATTATGTAAATATATAAATGACCAACAAGAAAAAAGAATAAACGTCTCTAGAAAAAAGTAAAAGATCCAGAATTAAAAATATATAATCTAAAGATAGAATAAAATATTTAATGTTGTAAAGGATTAAATATATTTTATTCTCTATTATTGCTCCATGATGTTTTAATATTCATAAACAGTGATGCATAAGAGTGAAGTACAAATGAGGTACTTTTTACTACACTACAGCTGTAAGTTACTGTGAAAGCAAATATATGAATATATGATCAATGTATTCTGAATGATTAAAGTATAACAGAGTGAGTAATTGTGGTACGTTAAGCACAGTAAAAGTACTCTTAAAGTAAAGTACTAATACTGTGTTTGTGTTGCAGGAGTCAAACATGTCGTGGTTCAGGTGCATTGTGGGTGATGTGCGTGGAGGAGGAAGACTTCTGAAAGGTCTTCCTCTGAGTCCTGGTCTTCCTCAGCGGACCCCCCGGTGTTTCCTGTCTCGGGGTCCGGGTCCTCCTGGTCCTGGTCTGAGGACCCGGGTGGGCGTCGGCTTGCTTGTGGGCGGCGGCCTGCTGGCGGCCTGGTGGTTCGTGGACTCTGAGAAGCGTCAGAACCAGCGTCGGCGGCGGGTGCAGCAGCTGAAGCAGGTCTCTCTGGGTCAGGGGGTCTTCAGTCTTCTGGACCACCGAGGCCAACGCAGGACTAAAGCGGACTTCCTGGGCCGCTGGGTCCTTCTGTACTTCGGCTTCACACACTGTCCCGACATCTGTCCCGAGGAGCTGGACAAGCTGAGCGCCGCCGTCTCGGCTCTGGACCGGGACGCCTCGCTGCCGCCGGTCCAGCCGGTCTTCGTCACCGTGGACCCGGAGAGGGACGACATGGCGGCTTTGGACCGCTACGTGAAGGACTTCCACCCGCGGCTCATCGGACTCACGGGGACGCCGGAGGAGGTTAAACACGCGGGGCGGGACTACAGGGTGTATGCCAGCGCCGGTCCTAAGGACGAGGACGGGGACTACATCGTGGACCACACGATCCTGATCTACCTCATCAGTCCAGACGGGCTGTTTCTGGACTATTATAACCGCATGAAGAGCCAGGACCAGATCACTGAGAGCGTACGGAACCACATCAAGAACTACGAGCAGCTGGACCCACAACCATAGAGTCCCTGAAGGAACCAGTGGAACCAGAACTGTAGGGTCCCTGAAGGAACCAGAACCTTCTGCTCACGACCAGTCTGAGATATCAATACATTAAATGTTTTGTTTTCTGTGATTTAACATATTAAATATTATTTACTTTTGAAATACAGAATATCATTTTGATTTACTCCGTTGTGTTTTCAAAAAACTAAACTTTTACTAGTTTTTGGTATTTTTGTCTTTCGTGGTGAATCTTAAAACCTGCTGAAATAATAAAATAAAGAAAATAATTCTAAATATGTTTGGGAGAAAAAGATAAAAACAGAAACAAATGAAATAAATGCATTTAAGAAATAATAAAATAAAGGAGAATTAAATACTTTTAAGGCAGATTTATTTATCGTGCCATTTATTTACATATCTTTGATTTTTTGTATCTTTTGTCCTCCGTACTATCAGCTTGTTTAGTAACAGGAGAGTTTTTATTACAAATGTTCATTTCTATCCTCAGACGGACGGATCATGATACAGTGATGAGGGTTCAGATCACACATATATGTGTATATGTGTATATATATATATATATATATATATATATATATATATACATATACATATATATATACACACACACATATATGTGTATATATATATACATATATGTGTGTGTATATATATACATATATGTGTGTTCATGTGGAACCCGTGAGAGTCTTGAACCTGTCTGTAGCTCTGTGAGTGCTGATCAGAGTCAGACCCATCGAGTCCACGCTGTCCTCCAGACCTCCAACACTGTCCACCTCCACCGTCAGGTCGTTGGCCTGAGACACCAGAGGACACGCCTTCAGTTAGTCACATGACGGTCACATGACCCTCCACAAAGACACTTCAAACATGTGAATCACATCTTTAACTTTAACAGGTTAGAAGGTGAATATCAGAAGAGTTTTGGTTGATTCCAGACGTCTCAAACACACTGATGTTAGAAGCTGCAGGTGTTCTCTGTGATGTCATGTGTTTGTTTGTTTGTTTGTTTACCAGCTGAAGAGAAGCCAGCAGGTATTTACAGGCTTCATAGTTGTTGAATCCAGAGACGATGGAGGAGAAAGATCTTCTCCGACCGACGCCAGTCAACGACGACACGATCCGGTCTCCGTAGTCGTGGATGTCGAACACGGAGCGCTGCTCCTGAACACAACAACAACAACGTCAACAACAACAATAACCAGCTGATCACAACACCACCCACAGACTGGTTCATTACCTGCAGCACCAGTTCCGGTCTGATCTGGTCCTCCCAGTCTTTGACTCTACGAGACAGAGCAGTCTCCTGAGTGTAACCTCGACAGTTCACCACCAGCTGCTCCTGAACGCACCACAGACACACAGGTGATCAGTGATCAGTACATCTCAGGTATTATGGTTTAATGATGAGTCATCATTTCATCTCACCACACGCAGCTTCACCAGATCTTCATAACTCAGTTCATCTCTCTGAGCGCCTAAAAACAACAAAAAGTATATCACAGGTGTGTTCTCTACCTGTTGATATAAAGTCTGGTCCTACAGGTGTGTTCTCTACCTGTAGATATAAAGTCTGGTCCTACAGGTGTGTTCTCTACCTGTTGATATAAAGTCTGTTCCTACAGGTGTGTTCTCTACCTGTTGATATAAAGTCTGGTCCTACAGGTGTGTTCTCTACCTGTAGATATAAAGTCTGGTGCTACAGGTGTGTTCTCTACCTGTAGATATAAAGTCTGGTCCTACAGGTGTGTTCTCTACCTGTAGATATAAAGTCTGGTCCTACAGGTGTGTTCTCTACCTGTTGATATAAAGTCTGGTCCTACAGGTGTGTTCTCTACCTGTAGATATAAAGTCTGGTCCTACAGGTGTGTTCTCTACCTGTTGATATAAAGTCTGTTCCTACAGGTGTGTTCTCTACCTGTTGATATAAAGTCTGGTCCTACAGGTGTGTTCTCTACCTGTAGATATAAAGTCTGGTGCTACAGGTGTGTTCTCTACCTGTAGATATAAAGTCTGGTCCTACAGGTGTGTTCTCTACCTGTTGATATAAAGTCTGTTCCTACAGGTGTGTTCTCTACCTGTTGATATAAAGTCTGGTCCTACAGGTGTGTTCTCTACCTGTTGATATAAAGTCTGGTGCTACAGGTGTGTTCTCTACCTGTAGATATAAAGTCTGATCCTACAGGTGTGTTCTCTACCTGTTGATATAAAGTCTGATCCTACAGGTGTGTTCTCTACCTGTTGATATAAAGTCTGGTGCTACAGGTGTGTTCTCTACCTGTAGATATAAAGTCTGATCCTACAGGTGTGTTCTCTACCTGTAGATATAAAGTCTGGTCCTACAGGTGTGTTCTCTACCTGTAGATATAAAGTCTGGTGCTACAGGTGTGTTCTCTACCTGTTGATATAAAGTCTGATCCTACAGGTGTGTTCTCTACCTGTAGATATAAAGTCTGATCCTACAGGTGTGTTCTCTACCTGTAGATATAAAGTCTGATCCTACAGGTGTGTTCTCTACCTGTAGATATAAAGTCTGTTCCTACAGGTGTGTTCTCTACCTGTAGATATAAAGTCTGGTCCTACAGGTGTGTTCTCTACCTGTAGATATAAAGTCTGGTGCTACAGGTGTGTTCTCTACCTGTTGATATAAAGTCTGATCCTACAGGTGTGTTCTCTACCTGTAGATATAAAGTCTGGTCCTACAGGTGTGTTCTCTACCTGTAGATATAAAGTCTGGTCCTACAGGTGTGTTCTCTACCTGTTGATATAAAGTCTGGTCCTACAGGTGTGTTCTCTACCTGTAGATATAAAGTCTGGTCCTACAGGTGTGTTCTCTACCTGTAGATATAAAGTCTGGTCCTACAGGTGTGTTCTCTACCTGTTGATATAAAGTCTGGTGCTACAGGTGTGTTCTCTACCTGTAGATATAAAGTCTGATCCTACAGGTGTGTTCTCTACCTGTTGATATAAAGTCTGATCCTACAGGTGTGTTCTCTACCTGTTGATATAAAGTCTGGTCCTACAGGTGTGTTCTCTACCTGTTGATATAAAGTCTGGTCCTACAGGTGTGTTCTCTACCTGTTGATATAAAGTCTGGTCCTACAGGTGTGTTCTCTACCTGTAGATATAAAGTCTGGTCCTACAGGTGTGTTCTCTACCTGTAGATATAAAGTCTGGTCCTACAGGTGTGTTCTCTACCTGTAGATATAAAGTCTGATCCTACAGGTGTGTTCTCTACCTGTTGATATAAAGTCTGATCCTACAGGTGTGTTCTCTACCTGTTGATATAAAGTCTGGTCCTACAGGTGTGTTCTCTACCTGTTGATATAAAGTCTGGTCCTACAGGTGTGTTCTCTACCTGTTGATATAAAGTCTGATCCTACAGGTGTGTTCTCTACCTGTTGATATAAAGTCTGATCCTACAGGTGTGTTCTCTACCTGTTGATATAAAGTCTGGTCCTACAGGTGTGTTCTCTACCTGTTGATATAAAGTCTGGTCCTACAGGTGTGTTCTCTACCTGTTGATATAAAGTCTTCTCCTCCAGCAAACTCAGCTGGAAGATCATCTGGAAACGCTTCCTGGTCGTTGTCTGAGTTGTCGTCGTCTCCACCTTTAAAAGATTCAAAGACTCAAGACACCTGAGCTGAGAGGAGTTGAAGTGATGTCTACAAAGTGTGTGTGTGTGGAGGTCTTACCCAGCATGTCGGGGGGTCTGAATCCGTCCATAGGCTCCTCCCCCTGCTGCTGTGGCCCCGCCTCCTCCGGCTGGAGGAAGGTCCTCCTGAGTTCTTCATCAGAGACTGCCACCCCCTGAGTGACATCACACACACAGCATCACTGACCACACCCACTTAGTGACATCACTTAGTAAAGCTGCATTCTCTCTAGTGTCCACCAGGGGGCGACTCCTCTGGTTCTATAGAAGTCTATGAGAAAATGACTCTACTTCTCTCTTGATTTATTACCTCAGTAAACATTGTAAACATGAGTTTATGGTCTCAATCTCTAGTTTCAAGTCTTCTTCAATACAGCATGATGTTCATTTAGTAACTTATGGTCCATTTAGAGTCAAACAGACCATAAAGCAGGGGATGCTTTAGGGGCGGGGCTACACAGTGATTGACAGGTCTCTACCAGAGACGTATACGGCGTCTCTACGTCGCTCCTCCTCAGTCCAGATATGGTCACTTCCTGTTCACTGGTCGCAAAAAGCCAAGATGGCGACATCCAAAACGCCGAACTTGAGTCTTTAAAATGATAATATATTAATTTTCAAAACTATCTGTATCCGTGTGGATGAGGTCAGAGAGACAACACATTACATCATCAACAGGATCTCACACACACACACACACACACACACACACACACACACACACACACACACACACACACACACACACACACACACACACACACACACACACACACACACACACACACACACACACACACACACACACACACACACACACACACACACACACACACACACACACACACACACACACACACACACACACACACACTTACTGCTCTCCTGTAGATTCTCTTCCGTGTCTTCAGTTTGTTTTTCATGGTGTTTAAATAAATGTAGTTCAGGTCTGAAAAACATGAAACATGATTTTCTATAACTGTGTCAAAGATGGCCGTCATTACGTC
This sequence comes from Leptoclinus maculatus, assembly GCA_032191485.1. NCBI lineage: Eukaryota > Metazoa > Chordata > Actinopteri > Perciformes > Stichaeidae > Leptoclinus > Leptoclinus maculatus. The sequence goes on from JAVDOI010000168.1 coordinate 178,140, forward strand.
ACATGTTATGGTTTTATTTCTTATGATAGATTTAGTTTTATTCATGAAAAAGTGACGAATTGTTTACCTGGAAACGCTGGTCCATTTTTGAACTTGTGCTCCGGAGGATCAACTGAAAGACAAAATAAGTCATCACCATCACCACCATCACCACCACCATCACCACCATCACCATCACCATCACCATCACCACCATCACCATCACCATCACCATCACCATCACCATCATCATGTAAACAGACTGTGGTTCTCACAGGTTCCTCTGAACCAGCTCCTGAAGTCCTGAAGAGAAGCAGCTCGTCTTCGTTTCCTCTTCCCTCCGTCGTCCAGACCTTCAGGGACTTTGTAGCATTTCCCAGATTTAAAAGGTTTGTCTTCTCCGAGGACGACGTACGGGTCGTTTGACGTCCACACGTTCACCTGAAAGGTTCACATCGTTCTTTATGTTAAACTAAAGAGGGTTAGAGTCACTTTAACTGGAGGAAACGTCTGTTTACAGGATAAAGTGGAGATATTTAGACATGTTTTTATGAGAATTAAGTCACAATATTTAAAGAATAAAGTTCTAATTGTACATGATTTAATGAGTAGTAATTAAATGAAAAATAATTAGTGAAATTTCAAAAATTAATTTGTAGTTTCTTTAAGAAATAATTTTATGAAAAAAGACACAAAACTAAAGAAATAAATGTAAGTAAAAAGTAATGAGATATAAATCTAATATCATGAGAGTGAAGAGAAAAAAAGTACTTCATAAATTAGTAATATTGCAACATTAGAATATTTCCATAATAAACTCGTTTAAACTGGTAAAATGAGAATAAAGATGATCAGACTTACAGGCGGAGGCGTCTCCGCCGTCCTCGCTGGTTTCTCTTCGACCTCTCGTCTCTCTCGGATCATCCGTCCTTCACTCGGAGCCTGAGACACATTTTAAAGACTTTAACAACGACTCAAAGAGTCTCAAAGTCTCCGAACTGGACTGAACACAAAAAACAGACCTGGTGCCGGTCCAAATGCTCCTCTGGGTCCTGGTCCAGCTCCATGTTGTTATCCTCTAAAGGAAGGAAGTCCTCCTCAGCATCACCTCCGTTATCTTCAACCAGAGCCTCAAGCTGCAGAGACTCTGCAGGGATTTGATCGACATCCATCAGAAACCTGGAGGCAGCTGATCCCAGAGTGAGGAGGATCAGATCCTGGTCTCCTGGGATGAAGAGGTTGATCCTGAAGTCCTTCTGACTGCACAGGACGTCTCCGGTCACACTGAGACACAGATTCATGAACAATATCTGAACACTGTAGTAGTAATATATAAAATACTTCATTGTGTTGTTTTACTAACTGACCTGATGAGCGGGAGCTTGTGCTTCTCTGAGGTTTCAGGAGGAATCAAAGACTCAGGAGGAAGAGGAGCAACACTCACAGTCTGACGGTGAAACAGAGATAGTTACACTTCATGATGAACTACAGACACCTGAGAGTTAGTCTGGAATAAACTGTCTGTAATCAGAGAGTTAGTCTGGAATAATCTGTCTGTAGTCAGATAGTTAGTCTGGAATAATCTGTCTGTAGTCAGATAGTTAGTCTGGAATAATCTGTCTGTAGTCAGATAGTTAGTCTGGAATAATCTGTCTGTAGTCAGATAGTTAGTCTGGAATAATCTGTCTGTAGTCAGATAGTTAGTCTGGAAAAATCTGTCTGTAATCAGAGAGTTAGTCTGGAATAATCTGTCTGTAGTCAGATAGTTAGTCTGGAATAATCTGTCTGTAGTCAGATAGTTAGTCTGGAATAATCTGTCTGTAGTCAGATAGTTAGTCTGGAATAATCTGTCTGTAGTCAGATAGTTAGTCTGGAATAATCTGTCTGTAGTCAGATAGTTAGTCTGGAATAATCTGTCTGTAGTCAGATAGTTAGTCTGGAATAATCTGTCTGTAGTCAGATAGTTAGTCTGGAATAATCTGTCTGTAGTCAGATAGTTAGTCTGGAAAAATCTGTCTGTGTTCAGAGAGTTAGTCTGGAATAATCTGTCTGTGTTCAGAGTTAGTCCAGAATAAATTGTCTGTGTTCAGAGAGTTAGTCTGGAATAATCTGTCTGTGTTCAGAGTTAGTTCAGAATAAATTGTCTGTGTTCAGAGAGTTAGTCCGGAATAAACTGTAATCAGAGAGTTAGTCTGGAATAAACTGTAATCAGAGTTAGTCTGGAATAAACTGTAATCAGAGTTAGTCTGGAATAAACTCACCGTGTTGGAGTCTGTATTCATAGAGTTCCCAGAGACCTCGATGTTGAGCAGAGTGAACTGAAGGAGACAGACTGGTAGGCTCAATGATATCCTACATTACCCACAATGCCTTTCTGTAACTTTAACCCCTCCCAACAGTTCAGTAGAGGAAGCAGGTTATTAGCCTGTTGGTCATGTTGATCATGTGGTTACTGTTTGTAAACATTTAAAATTCACATAGACATATTTAAAGACATTTTAATATCTTAATAAATATATCAACATGTTTTGTTTCCCCCTCCAGCTCTGAGAATAATAAATAACAGAAACACAATAAATAGAACTGTTTCTCACCACAGCCTCATCGTCGTGTTCGCTCGCTGCTCCGTCAGCGTCGTCCTCCTGAGACGCTGACATCTGTTTGTTCCGTCTGTCGAGAAAACAAACATCAGAAAAGCTGAATCACCTGAACGCGTCTGTCCAACACTGACTCACAGCTGGAGGGCCGTCTCACTTCTTATTCCTGTCGTTGATGTACTCCAGAGTTTGGTAGACCAGACTGTGCAGGAGCTCCACCTGAAACAGACGACAGTGACGTTTAATAAGAGAAGGTTGTTAATAAAGTTTTACAGTTTGGTTCTATTTGAACGTGAACCTTCTTGCTGTAGATGCAAGCTGAACCCTGGATCAGCAGCGCCGCTTCGGCAAAGTTCAGTCTGGTTTTCCCTCCATCGAACGTGATGCACATGTCGTCCAGCTACAGACACAAAGACACAGAGACTCAGAGACTCAGAGACTCAAAGACTCAAAGACTCAAAGACTCAAAGACTTAGACACAGAGACTCAAAGACTCAGAGACACAGAGACTCAAAGACTCACAGACTCAGAGACTCAGAGACACAGAGACACAGAGACTCAGAGACTCAGCCTTCTTTCTAATCAGAGAGCTTCTTGTCCGACGTGTTCTACCTCTTCTAAATAGTCGTTTAGCTCCGACGCCACGTCGATGTCCCAGTTCTTGGTGAGCTCTCTGATTGGCTGCAGCAGGTGAGGGAATCTGCTCTCTGTGAACTCCATGACGTCTCACTGTGAAGAGTAAAATAATAATATCACAGCAGTTCAGTAAAAGTACTGCAGTATTCGCAGCAAAGATGTACTCAAAGTATCAGAAACACAAGTACGCGTTATGCAAATATGTCAAGTGATGTTAGAATAAACAGTCGGTGGCCACTTTATTAGGTACACCTGAATAAACTTATAATAATAATAACTTTATTTATATAGCACCTTTAAAAACATAGTTTAAAGTTATTTGACAGATAAAGCAGCTAAAGCAAGAAAATAATAATAACAGAAAACTCAGTCAGACAGTCTATAAGATAAAAATAAACTAAGAAATAATAAAGAAAGAAATTAAGAAAGAAATTAAGAAAATAAAATAAAAATAAACAAACATAACAGAGATAAGAAGCAAAAAGCCAACTGAGCTCATTTGAAGTCTCCACTTCTATAATATTAAAATATTACAGAGAAGGTATATAAAGTATATATAACAGGGTCGTAAACTAACGCTAGCCCGAGGCCAGTGGATCTTTGGAGGGACGACCTAATGATCATTCTCACTAGTCCTCATGGCGAGTGATATTTGAGAGGCTTTATTCGTTATGTCCGGAAAAAGACTTTCCCGATAAGTAAATGTAACATTCCACTATTCCCCAAATTGTTGAGGATATTAGACTATTTTGTTTGGATTATAATTGTTTGTTTACACAATGTGAAAGGCACTATATTCACAATCAGGCCGGGCCTCTCTTTCAGGTTCACCAGCGGTCCGCCAAGATTCGTCCGCGGAAGAAATATAGACGTGAAGCTGTTATCACTGCAGCACATGAACTAACACCCAATATCTTTGTGTGATCTAACGAAAATACTTCATCTAAAATTAGAACAAATGCCTGCTTCATTCATAGACTGCGTATTGTTTTTGGCACCGAGCGTTCACTTAAACTGCCGTGGTGACATGCTGTTACTCCCCATGGCGGAATATAGCTACATTTTTAGCCGGTACGTTCCATAGCGGAATTCCTCAACTTGGCAATTTGAACTGCTGTACAATATTTAACCGTGATCTTAACCTTCATC
>JAVDOI010000168.1:187500-200000 GCA_032191485.1 Leptoclinus maculatus
AGCCCAAGCTGAAGCAGTTTGACAGCGTGGTCCACCTGGTGGAGCACTACGTCCACCTGTCCCGGACCGGAGACAACAAGACGCCGTCAGACCCCCGTCCCTCGGCGGCGCCCAATGGCACGGTGCAGCTGCTGCTCACCAGGCCGGCGTTCACCGCCATGCCGCCGCTGCAGCACCTCTGTCGGATCGCCATCAACCGGAGGACTCGGCGGGTCCAGGACCTGCCCCTCCCCAACAGACTGAAGGACTACCTGACGGACTACAGCTACAACGTGTAGACTACAACTCCCAGCATGCACTGCTCCCACAGGGACTAACAGGAAGTCTGTGTCCACTCAAGGTCCCAGAGGTACTCCTGAAGTACTAGTAAGTACTGCAGTACTCTGCAGTCAGTACTTGTACCTCTTAAATGTTCACAAACTGCATTTGAACCAGAGACGCTGCTGATCTCAGTCTGAGCTGAACACTGATCAATACTATTGATTTATTGTGTCTATTAAATGTTTTCATGTCTTCAAATGTCTTGTTTTGTCCTCAAACTTCTCTTTGGAGGAACTGGAATCATCAGATCTTTGTTTAGAACAATTTGGTCATAAAACAGTTTCCAATTAATCTAACGAGAGTCACTATTATAACCCCAGTTCTATGAAGCTTGTGGTTTTATACGTCTTTATTAGAACCAGACCGGTTTTTACTGGATGTTTGAGGACGTTGCAGAATAAAGACGAGACAGTTTGAAGAAAATATTTCACACATGAGCAGATGAGGAAGATCTCTGAGGAAGATCTCTGAAGGAAGATCTCTGAAGGAAGATCTCTAAAGGAAGATCTCTAAAGGAAGATCTCTAAAGGAAGATCTCTGAGGAAGATCTCTGAGGAAGATCTCTAAAGGAAGATCTCTAAAGGAAGATCTCTGAGGAAGATCTCTGAGGAAGATCTCTGAGGAAGATCTCTAAAGGAAGATCTCTGAGGAAGATCTCTGAGGAAGATCTCTGAGGAAGATCTCTGAGGAAGATCTCTAAAGGAAGATCTCTGAGGAAGATCTCTAAAGGAAGATCTCTGAGGAAGATCTCTGAGGAAGATCTCTAAAGGAAGATCTCTAAAGGAAGATCTCTAAAGGAAGATCTCTAAAGGAAGATCTCTAAAGGAAGATCTCTGAGGAAGATCTCTAAAGGAAGATCTCTGAGGAAGATCTCCTTAATATTTCTACATAAAGTTTTCATATTTCATGACTGGTGGTTGGTTTTAATGTGACGTTTGTTTTGATGGTCACAGAAAATATCTGATGAAAGTAAATGTTTTTAATGAGCTTCTGTTTTTAGGTTGAGCTGATGAAGAAATGTTGAGTTGGTTCAATCACAGTCTATAATCATGAAGTTAATAAACTCTTTTATTTATTTATAAATCAATTTTATATTCATACATTGTTCACATATTTTGAGACAGCAGACGTTTTAGTTTGTGAACTAAATTATTATAATTATTATCAGTTCAGTTTTAAAATGTTTATCAATAAAGAGTTAATGAGGTTGTTTCCATCACAAATATGAGATTTTTATTTGAAGCTAAGACACAAACATCCTTCAATCGAGACTGAAGTGTAAATAAACACAATTTGTCTCCAAACGATCAATAAGTCTCAGTTATTATTGTACTATTATACTTCCCAACGCAACATCTTTACCATTTATTTATTTTTGTCCAACCAACAGGCCAAAAACATATTTCATTTATTTCAAATATATATGAAATAATTCATAATTCTTTGAGTTTATCCAAATTTAAAGTTTAAAAGCATTAGTTGATTTCCAGAAGAAAAGAAAAAGCTCCATTTAAATCCAAATAAATGTTCAAATGTTCATTATTTATTAGAAACTTTATTTTCTATATTTGTTGAATTCCAATTTTTTTATATATATATATATATATATATATATATATATATATATATATATAATATTTACAGAAACAAAACTCAACAAATCTAAAAACAAAAAGCAGCTGAAGCTTCAAGTTTCCTGTTTTCAGGACAAACACAACAGCAAAGGTTTTAACAGGTCATCATCTTCATCATCATCGCCAGCGGAGGCCTCTGATTGGCTGACAGACGTTAGTGAGACGACGTAGAAAACAAACAGACGTCAGTTTGACCCGCCGGACTTTATCCTCGCTGGACAATCTGTGGACCAATCAGATCACAGGAAAACAAACTAAGTCGACTCCACGAGTCGTGTTCCAACATTTTCGACGACTTCCCCAGTCGTTGTTCTGATTTTCGGGGTCAGAAACTCGTTCGGATTCAAACAAATACAGAAAGCAGAAATGAAGAAAGAAATGTTCAAGTTTTATCCGTTTGTTTGTTGTATGAACACAGTAAACCAGACTCCATTTAAAAAAATGTACGTTTTAAGAATTCCTTGTTGATTCGTTCTTATCAAATTAATTTAACATGTTGTATATATTCGGTCCATGACATTGTACTTTATTTCATAAAATATTTTTCTCTGTGGAAACAAAAGTTACGATTATAACTACAGCTCTATGAGTTTCCTGTTAAATCTACAAGTTTGAAACCAAAAACTCAGGTTTAAATATTTCTCTTCATATTTTTGTTTGTATTATATATTGTATATATTGTTTCTGTGACTCTAGCAATCATCAAAACAAACATGTCTCATAACATCTCATGTCTCATAACGTCTCATATTGTCTCTTGTCTCATAACGTCTCATAATGTATCATGTCTCATGTCTCATAACGTCTCATGTCTCATAATGTCTCATAACGTCTCATATTGTCTCATGTCTCTCATGTCTCATAATGTATCATGTCTCTCATGTCTCATAATGTATCATGTCTCTCATGTCTCATAACGTCTCATGTCTCATAACGTCTCATATTGTCTCATATTGTCTCATGTCTCTCATGTCTCATAACGTCTCATAATGTATCATGTCTCTCATGTCTCATAACGTCTCATGTCTCATAATGTATCATGTCTCTCATGTCTCATAACATCTCATATTGTCTCATAATGTCTCATAACATCTCATATTGTCTCATAATGTCTCATAATGTCTCATAACGTCTCATATTGTCTCATAACGTCTCACAATGTCCCTCTATCTGTCTTCACTTTAAAATGAGGGACAATCATTGAAGGGCGTAAATATATAAATAAATGTTTATTACTGAACATGAAAGCAGATCTTTGTACATATCACAGCTGTGCAGTGATTGATTATGAACAGTATTTATTGATTGTGTCTCACTGTGTTTTTCTGTAACGTTGATCAGAAATAAATGTTTTTTATGGTGCTTCATCCTGATGAAGAGTCGGTTTATTGATCCACTGATGACATCGTCTCACTTTTTATTCAGCGGTGTTTAAAAGGTTATTTTAGTTTCACCCTCGTTAACTAATTAGATGACACTGCAGACCTACAGATACCAAAATACCTTGAGATCCAGGGTGGGATGAAGAAAAGATCTCCATTCATATATCTCTCATTTTAAGGTTTGATCCTTCCTCAGTTAAATACAAACACAAGTTAAACTGAAACACATGAGCCCCTTTGAACACCTCGGGTATTCTTGTAGATTCGGCATAAAGATCACTCACCAATAGAAATATATTATATAATAAAATTGGATCACACTGTTTGCCAGCTATCACTGTAGAGACAGGAGACTCAGTAAGAAACCTTCATTTTGTTCCTTGTCATTATATTATTGGATGTTTAATGTACGCAGAGTTGAATATTATTACCTACAAATTTCATTTAAATTCATCTGTCATTAAATATGTCATTGTGCTTGTCACGACATGTGACTTTTTCTACTGAAAGGAAAATAGTGAGCCGAACTCCATCGATTAATCCGTTAATTTAAGGATTATATGAATATTTTCTTGGATTTGGTCACTGAGTAGAAAATAAATATTAAGTTTAATGGCAACGTTTGGTTCTTCTGGTGAATTCGGCATATATTTAATAGAACAAGTAGTCTTCATATTAATACAAGTCTTCATTTTAGCATTAGCTTACGCTGTTTGCTAACGTTAGCTCACGAGCACCATTTTGAAAGCAGACGTAGTCAGGACAAAATGTTGAGCTTTTCTTAAAGAAAAGGGATCGAAAGAGTGATACCTGGTGTATAATATATGTGCCGAATTGAAGACTGGTCCATAATAATTAACTTTTATTAATTAAATTGGTTGAACAATAACTAAATGCTTGAATTAAATCAGAAGATTTCCAGAAGTGGAATAAATCTCACGGGAAACTTGAGTGGATGGACATTGGTTCCGCTGACGTGTTTCCAGTCGGACGCAACAACATTGAGCACACAGTCGTTTTCCGGACTAGCACGACTAGTTTCCGTGGTGAATAATACAGTTAGTTGGTCATGAATTAACTAGTGGAACCAGCGGTCAGCGCCTCAGAATGGACCCGGAACACAGAGCTCTGCTGCGGACACACCGGCTGTATCTGTCTGGGCAGCTGCTGGTCACCGACACCATCGTTCCGTTTCTGTTCCAGGAGCACGTGCTCACGGAGGCTCACGTGGAGGACATCGAGGCTCAGCCCACCGACACGCTCCGGTGTCGGAGGCTGCTCGACCTACTTCCGGTCCGCGGGCCCCGGGCCTTCGGCTGCTTCCTGCGGTCCCTGGAGGACTTCGGCTGGGTCAGAGACAAGCTGCTGCTGGAGCTCCAGACCAGACCAGGACCGAGACCAGGACCAGGACCAGGACCCAGCGCTGCAGGTGAGACCACGTCCAGGAGAGATGTGTATTAATGTAAATAAAACATCTGTTACTCTTAATAACAATAACAAAACAATATTATTCAAAATAATTATCAGAACTGTGCAGTTTAAGAAAATAAAAGTTCATAATGTGTCATTTTATAAATCATCACCGTTAAATAGAAATTACTTTTTAAAATAATAAAATAAAATTACGTCTGAATTTTGAAACAAAGTAAAAAAAATTCAAAAAACATAAAAGTGAAAACATCTTTAAAATAAGTTACACATTTAATAATAATATTATTCATATTAATATTCATATTATTATTCATATTAATATTCATATTAATAATAATATTAATATTATTATTCATATTAATATTATTATTCATATGAATAATTCTGAGATTATAATTTAAAACACATTTTAAGAATATTATTTATAATTCTGTAAAAACTCTTAAAAGTTCTGAAAATACATTTAGAAAAACTAAATACGATTTTGAGATAAAGGAGGAGGAGGAGGAGGAGGAGGCTCCTCCTCCTCCTCCTCCTCCTCCTCCTGCTGCTGCTGCTCTCCAGGAATCTTCGTCTCTGTGTTGAAGCTGAAGAATGTTTCTGATCATATTCTTCCCCCTGAAGTTAAACTGGTCTAAAGAGGACCAAGACCAGAACCAGAGGAGGTCCTGTGTCTTTATATGGTGAACAGATGAACAGTTAAATAAAAATCCGATTCATTTTATGAGAGAACATTAAAACATGGTGGTTTGGTTTAGTGGCGTACTGTCTCTTTAAGAGCCTAAAACCCTTCATCTGGTTCTTCTGGTTCTGATATAAAACCAGGATCTGAAAAAAAAATCCTGAAAACTGAGTAAGAAGTAATTTAGTGACCGAAACATTAAGTTCAGAGGACAAGACGTCTGTTCTGGTCCTGAACTGGTCCAGTTCTGGTCCTGTGTTGGTCCTGTGTTGGTCCTGTGTTGGTCCTGTGTTGGTCCTGTTCTGGTCCTGAACTAGTCCTGAACTGGTTCTGAACTGGTTCAAGTGACTTCCTGTGTCACAGTGACCTGAAAGAAAAACACAGAAGAAGAGCTGTAGAGTCTTTTTTTCCTTGTCGTCCAATCAGAGAAGAGCAAACAGCTCCACCCCCCCCCCCCCCCCCCACTGACCGTCAGCCTTAAAGAGACAGTACGCATAAAGTTTAGGATTCATGTCAGAGAAAAACTTCATAATAATAATCAATATAATAATAACAATAATAATTTATATAATAATATTAATATTATTAATAATATGAATAATATTATTAATAATAGTATGAATAATTATTATAATAAATAATAATAATAATATTTCTGAGAGTATCTTCAGACCCGAAACCACTAAATGTCCCTCTTGGTCTCTGCAGACGTCCAGCTCCCCGACCCGGTTCTGCAGGAGGTTCCTTCGGACCGGGTCTTGTCCCGGCTGGCGTCCCGGCTCGGGTCCGAGTGGGAGTCGGTCCTGATGGATCTGGGTCTGTCTACGGAGGACTTGTTCCGGTGCCGGTCCGACCACCGTCTCAGTACTCACGGAGCAGTTCTGGCCGGTCTGGTTCAGTGGAGACGAAGTGGAGGGAAGACCTCCACGGTCCAGAGACTCATGAGGAGTCTGGAGGAGAACGGGGTCCATCCGTCGGTCCTGGAGGACGTCCTGCTGTGACCAGTCTACTTCTATTTTATTACCTTCTATTAGATAAGGTTTTATTTTATAACGTTCTTATTTTATAACATGTATATGAATATACTGTATATATGAATATACTGTATATATGAATATACTGTATCTATGAATATACTGTATCTATGAATATACTGTATATATGAATATACTGTATATATGAATATACTGTATATACTGTATATACTGTATATACTGTATATATGAATATACTGTATATATGAATATACTGTATATACTGTATATACTGTATATACTGTATATATGAATATACTGTATATATGAATATACTGTATATATGTATATATGAATATACTGTATATATGTATATATGAATATACTGTATATATGTATATACTGTATCTATGAATATACTGTATATATGAATATACTGTATATATGAATATACTGTATATATGAATATACTGTATATATGAATATACTGTATATATGAATATACTGTATATACTGTATATACTGTATATACTGTATATATGTATATACTGTATATATGTATATACTGTATATACTGTATATATGATATAAACCCACCTGTAAACATCACTACTGTCACTTTAAAGAACAAAGTCATCTCGTCTCCTTCAGAATTCAACATTCTCTTTGTCCTTGTTTGTAGCAGAAAGAACTTCAACACACACAGTAACACACACACACACTAATACACACACACACACACTAATACACACACACACTAACACACACACACACTAACACACACACTAATACACACACACTAACACACACACTAATACGCACACACACTAACACACACACACACTAACACACACTAATACACACACACACTAACACACACTAATACGCACACACACTAACACACACACACACTAACACACACTAATACACACACACACTAACACACACACACACTAACACACACACTAATACACACACACTAACACACACACTAATAGACACACACACTAATACACACACACACTAATACACACACACACTAACACACACTAATACGCACACACACTAACACACACACACACTAACACACACACTAATACACACACACTAACACACACACTAATAGACACACACACTAATACACACACACACTAATACACACACACACTAATACGCACACACACTAATACACACACACACTAATACGCACACACACTAATACACACACACACTAACACACACTAATACACACACACACTAACACACACTAACACACACACACACTAATACACACACACACACACTAATACACACACACTAACACACACACACACACACTAACACACACACAGTAACACACACACACACTAATACACACACACACACACACACTAATACACACACACACACTAACACACACACACTAACACACACACAGTAACACACACACACACTAATACACACACACACACACACACTAATACACACACACACACTAACACACACACACTAACACACACACACACACTAACACACACACACACTAATACACACACACTAACACACACACACTAACACACACACTAATAGACACACACACTAACACACACACTAACACACACACACTAATACACACACACACTAACACACACTAATACGCACACACACTAATACACACACACACTAACACACACACTAATACACACACACACTAACACACACACGGGGTTTGTTGTCAAATCTAAGAGCCAATCAGCTCTCTGATCTGGTGACAGCCAGGCGTTTCCCATCATGCATTGGGTCACCTAGCTCTAAAAACTGCATCCGCAGATCTCTTCACTTGATGACTTCTTGACTTGATCACTTGGTGACTTGATGACTTCTTGACTTGGTGACGTGATAACTTGGGGACATGATCACTTGTTGACTTAATGACTTGATCACTTGGTGACTTGGTGACTTCTTGACTTGATGAATTCTTGACTTGGTGACGTGATAACTTTGGGACATGATCACTTGATGACTTGGTGACCTGATGACTCAATCACTTGTTGACTTGATCACTTGGTGACTTGTTGACTTGATCACTTGTTGACTTGGTGACTTGATGACTTGGTGACTTGATCACTTGATGACTTCTGACTTGATGACTTCTTGACTTGGTGACTTGATGACTTCTTGACTTGGTGACATGATAACTTTTGGACATGATCACTTGGTGACTTGATGACCTGTTGACTTGATCACTTGGTGACTTGATTAATTCCCCACCAGCTCCTGAGATCATCTTTCTGTAGGTGTTCAGGTTTTAAGGTGGACTGACGAGATATGAAAGTGTTTCTGTTTTTGTCTAAATATTTAAATTGAAGAAACTTTACTTCTTGAAATGTTTGTTGAAGTTCAAACTGACATCAAGTTAATAAAGTTTTATTCAAAGACATCGTGTAGTTCAATGTTTCACTGTTTAACCCTTTAACTTGTATGGAGTTCGGGTCTGTGGGACCCGTTTTCATTTTTTAGCAAAAGAAAAATTATACGATTACTTTTTTTTTTTACTCAGACTCAGTGGCCTTGGCTCATTTTCTGTGAAGAACATATTTTCAATGACCACACACTGTACACCCCCCCCCCCCCCCCCCCCCCTACACATTTACATTACATACAGGATGTTCGAGTCCACTGGACCCGGGGATAATAAAAGTGTGTAAATTATAGGTCCTGTGTACCTTCACCCTGTCCTCCTGTCTGGGCCTGTTGTTAGTGTGTGTGTGTGTGTGTGTGTGTGTGTGTGTGTGTGTGTGTGTGTGTGTGTGTGTCTGTGTGTGTGTGTGTGTGTGTGTGTCTGAAACCACCACCGCTGAGAGGGCTCGACAAGAAGCACGGCAACATATCAGACAAGTTAAATACGTAAGTGTTGGGAAAATGTATCGGCTCATTTGAAGTGCCTCATCACCCCAATCAATCCGATGATATGTCTTTAAATGTGCGTCAGTAGGCTTAATGGAATGCATCATCAATGAGATCTTATAGAGGAAATAATGATCTCAACTCTTTCACAATAAGTAGATAAAACAAGCCCAACGAGTATCTAATAGATACGAATCAATATAATGAGTCATATCATGATGAGAGCTTTAACCCCCATGTAGTTTAACCATCAAGAGGACATGGGAGCAAGTCAAACCTAAGCACACCAACATGATTCAGAATGGTGAGTCCATACAATATGTGCCACGGTGATGTATTGAACACATCCAGAAGCTTCTTAAGCACCAAATAAACTTCACCAACAGCACGGCATGCAGCGGCATCGCCCACACTGTACAATAATGTACCACTCGCTCACAGCTCACGGCTCTGATCCAGTCTGTGAGACGCTCAATGCTCGGCTGTGTGTTCACCATGTCTGACTCCAGAAGGTCTTGTTCATCAATGATTCCTTGTATCAGAATCGATCGCGCTCGTACAGGAAGTCATCGTGATGTGATAACGGATCTTGGCGATCTCGGTCCGTGTACGTTTTAGTCTGTTTTACCGTTAAAATACGGACATTTACGTGTTTTGGTTTCATGGAATGAACGTAAAACAGACGATCAAAACGTACACGGACCGATCTGGAAGAACTCTCTCCTATAAAACACTAATCTAACTAATATCGCTCCTTCATCACTGGGATGATGAAGGAGCAGGTTCAAGCTTATGGATGTGTTGCTATGGTGATTTTGCCAAACTTGCTTCGTGGAACCGAAAAGCCTGACTTATGTAATCTTATCCTCAAAATGATCCGGCTAACTCAGTTAGCGACGTACGAGGAACGGGGCCCTGGTCTGAATGAAAATCCACCATGTTGAGACTTAATAAAGCTGGTCTGGATCTCTGTGTTCCTGCAGCTGAAGAAGAAGAAGAAGAAGGAGCTCAGGGAGCAGAGGAGCTCCTCCAAGGAGCTCCTCTCACATCCAGATGATTTCTACCACACAACCACCACCAGCTCCCTTTGATACGCACGTTCCCTTAAACCAGAAGGCTGAATATGACATCACATTATTACAGCCCGTCTGTCTTCCTCTCAACAATGTGTTGGTCTCTCCACACGTTCTGACTTCCTGTCTGTGGCTCTCAGCTCCAAGCCCATCGGTTCCTGCTGAAGACGTGACTCTTTAAAAACACCTCACAGATATGAAGCTTCATTTCAAAGTAGACTTGAGAGCAGGTTTACCAGAGTCCAAGCAGAAAGCAAAGACTATGAGGAACAATGTGAATGTGAGATATTAGAACATGAAACATTGACTTCTATCTTCTACATTCTGGAGAACGATACTCAATGTTTGTCCTTTAAAACAGAGAATGAACTTCATGACTTCACTTATTGTAGTGAGCAACATTTATCTAAAAGAGAATCATAATAATACAAATATGAACAACGTCCCGCTGTGATCAGCCCCCAAAAACTCTTTGGTTTCACATTCAGACATTTTAACATTGAGCTCCGAGTTGTTCTTCATGATTTGACTTGTTTTGGTATTAAGGATTATTAAGTATTAAGGATTATTAAGTATTACGTTTTATTAAGTATTAAGGGTTATTAAGTATTAAGGATTATTAAGTATTAGGTTTTATTAAGTATTAAGGATTATTAAGTATTAAGGATTATTAAGTATTACGTTTTATTAAGTATTAAGGATTATTAAGTATTAAGGATTATTAAGTATTAAGGGTTATTAAGTATTAAGGATTATTAAGTATTACGTTTTATTAAGTATTAAGGGTTATTAAGTATTAAGGATTATTAAGTATTACGTTTTATTAAGTATTAAGGGTTATTAAGTATTAAGGATTATTAAGTATTACGTTTTATTAAGTATTAAGGATTATTAAATA
Organism: Leptoclinus maculatus; assembly: GCA_032191485.1. Classification (NCBI taxonomy): domain Eukaryota; kingdom Metazoa; phylum Chordata; class Actinopteri; order Perciformes; family Stichaeidae; genus Leptoclinus; species Leptoclinus maculatus. The sequence goes on from JAVDOI010000168.1 coordinate 198,803, forward strand.
TTAAGGATTATTAAGTATTAAGGGTTATTAAGTATTAAGGATTATTAAGTATTACGCTTTATTAAGTATTAAGGATTATTAAGTATTAAGGGTTATTAAGTATTAAGGGTTATTAAGTATTAAGGATTATTAAGTATTAAGGGTTATTAAGTATTAAGGGTTATTAAGTATTAAGGGTTAATAAGTATTAAGGGTTATTAAGTATTAAGGGTTATTAAGTATTAAGAGTTATTAAGTATTAAGGATTATTAAGTATTAAGGGTTATTAAGTATTACGTTTTATTAAGTATTAAGGGTTATTAAGTATTAAGGATTATTAAGTATTACGTTTTATTAAGTATTAAGGATTATTAAGTATTAAGGATTATTAAGTATTACGTTTTATTAAGTATTAAGGATTATTAAGTATTAAGGATTATTAAGTATTAAGGGTTATTAAGTATTAAGGATTATTAAGTATTACGTTTTATTAAGTATTAAGGGTTATTAAGTATTAAGGATTATTAAGTATTACGTTTTATTAAGTATTAAGGGTTATTAAGTATTAAGGATTATTAAGTATTACGTTTTATTAAGTATTAAGGATTATTAAATATTAAGGATTATTAAGTATTAAGGGTTATTAAGTATTAAGGATTATTAAGTATTACGCTTTATTAAGTATTAAGGATTATTAAGTATTAAGGGTTATTAAGTATTAAGGGTTATTAAGTATTAAGGATTATTAAGTATTAAGGGTTATTAAGTATTAAGGGTTATTAAGTATTAAGGGTTAATAAGTATTAAGGGTTATTAAGTATTAAGGGTTATTAAGTATTAAGAGTTATTAAGTATTAAGGATTATTAAGTATTAAGGGTTATTAAGTATTACGTTTTATTAAGTATTAAGGGTTATTAAGTATTAAGGATTATTAAGTATTACGTTTTATTAAGTATTAAGGATTATTAAGTATTACGTTTTATTAAGTATTAAGGGTTATTAAGTATTAAGGATTATTAAGTATTACGTTTTATTAAGTATTAAGGGTTATTAAGTATTAAGGGTTATTAAGTATTAAGGGTTATTAAGTATTAAGGATTATTAAGTATTAAGGGTTATTAAGTATTAAGGGTTATTAAGTATTAAGGGTTAATAAGTATTAAGGGTTATTAAGTATTAAGGGTTAATAAGTATTAAGAGTTATTAAGTATTAAGGAT
>JAVDOI010000168.1:207500-310000 GCA_032191485.1 Leptoclinus maculatus
ATTACTACTCAATCATTTAGTCACAATTGACCTATAAGTGTCGGTAACAAAATAAGTGTAACAGAAAAGAAATAAAGAAACTGAGTCTTTGTCAAACAAACACCAGTTGAGCTCCAAAAGACTTCATTGAGAAAAGTGAATATCTTCCTTTAGTGTTGCACTTTGTGGAAATTAATTATTTCGTTTGACAAAAATAACTGAGCAAACTGTGATGTTTGTGATGACAGTAAGTGGACCTTTTTATTGTTTGTATAGCAGCAATGTGACGTTTTCAGCCCTTGTTTTAAAGATGAAGGAGAGAACTGTCAATCATCTGTTGTAGAGACAAAGAAACACAAACACCTCTCGAGTCTCTCCAGACTTCAGTGACAAACGTGAACATTTTGCTCGAGTGCTGCCCCAAAAACAGGACTGAGAGACGTTGGCTGATGCCAGCACGGTGACCTCGTTGGGCTCATTCTTTGTCTGCTTTGGCAAAACAGGTTCACAAATACAAAGTGGACTTGTTTTCTCTTTTAAAAATGAGGTGGAGGGAACGTTAGAGAACAACTGCTATCAGTTTTAGCACCACAAAGAACAGTCTTTACTTCAGAAAGTGTGAAAGTCCCCTCAGTGCTTTGGGGGGAAATGTTCTTCAGCAAATGTGGTAGAAAGCTCTGGCAGAAGCCGGTGACTTGATTTTGGTGATTTATTTGTTGTTTTCAGAAAATGGTATATTAATTTCATCAGACGTCACAGCCGATGATTGACAGCTCTGTTCTTTATTTAGAAAAACCAACATGAAGTCGGTCCCACCAAACCGTCAGAGTGGAGCTCATTCATAGTCTAATGGACTCTGGAGGTCCCCGTCCTCTCCTGGCTGGATCTGTCAGAGGCCCAAGCACCCCCCCCCCCCCCCTGCCTAAAGAAAACAAAAAGCTGGAGGTTTGCATGATAATGTTGGCAGCTGCCTGAGGCCCCCCCCCCCCCCCCCCCCTCATTCACACAGGGTCAGATACTCCATTCATTCACTCATACAGAGCTGTGTGTGTGTGTGTGTGTGTGTGTGTGTGTGTGTGTGTGTGTGTTTGTGTTTCTCATGACGATTTTGTTGGCTTTCACTGTTTGGTTTCTAGTTTAAATGTACAACGATGTCTTTAGAAAGTAAAGTACATTTACTTAAGTACTGTAAGTTTTAAGATTCTTTATTTGAGTATTTTCTCGTTATGCTACTTTATAATTCTACTACATTGCAGAGGGAAATATTCTAATTAATGGTTAGTTACTTTGATTTAACACACAAAACATGCGACTAATTAAATATAATCCATTGTTATTTATTCTCATCTACTATTTGTAGCTGTGAAGATCTGCTGGCTGCGTGAGAACAACAAAGTAGACCGCTGATTGTTCCTCATGTGAAACCAGAAGTCAACGTTTATTTATTTGTCACGTGACTTGTTCAGTAGGTATTTTAACAAAAAACACCATATTTTTCTAAACCTAACTAAGTAGTTTAGTTGTCTAAACCTAACTAAGTAGTGTTGTTGTCTCAACCTAACTAAGTAGTGTTGTTGTCTCAACCTAACTAAGTAGTGTTGTTGTCTCAACCTAACTAAGTAGTGTTGTTGTCTCAACCTAACTAAGTAGTGTTGTTGTCTCAACCTAACTAAGTAGTGTTGTTGTCTCAACCTAACTAAGTAGTGTTGTTGTCTCAACCTAACTAAGTAGTGTTGTTGTCTCAACCTAACTAAGTAGTGTTGTTGTCTCAACCTAACTAAGTAGTGTTGTTGTCTCAACCTAACTACGTTCAGTCAGGAACACTCGTCGTAGATTTGAACCATTTATTGCAACAAATGGAAATACAGTTAAACTTGGCGATGATGCTCCGCTCTTTGAATACTCCCCAGATTAGCCAGCAGCTACCAAGCTAAGACGGGGAGCACCGAGCAATAACCCCCACGGGTTTTTTAAATACATTTCAACCATTTGCCAGAAGATTAACTAAAAAAGGGGTGGAGGCTGGGGTGGAGGAGGCGAAGCTTCGCCAGCAGTGTGGTCTGTAACAGCGTAGATCAGTGAATCAGTGAGGAGGGAGTTATATTTAAATAAACCTCCTTGAAGTGAGATTAGGCTGTGATTGGTGCGTGGCCGATTGGAAGCTACGATTCAATCAGCTGGTTACAGCTGGGGGCGTATGACTTCCGTGTCCTGCATGAACTAACGCTAAGCTTCATTAGTTTAGTTGTCTAAACCTAACTAAGTAGTTTAGTTGTCTAAACCTAACTAAGTAGTTTAGTTGTCTAAACCTAACTAAGTAGTTTAGTTGTCTAAACCTAACTAAGTAGTTTAGTTGTCTAAACCTAACTGAGTAGTTTAGTTGTCTAAACCTAACTAAGTAGTGTTGTTGTCTCAACCTACCTGAGTAGTTTAGTTGTCTAAACCTAACTAAGTAGTGTTGTTGTCTCAACCTACCTGAGTAGTTTAGTTGTCTAAACCTAAATAAGTAGTTTAGTTGTCTAAACCTAACTAAGTAGTTTAGTTGTCTAAACCTAACTAAGTAGTTTAGTTGTCTAAACCTAACTAAGTAGTTTAGTTGTCTCAACCTACCTGAGTAGTTTAGTTGTCTAAACCTAACTAAGTAGTGTTGTTGTCTCAACCTACCTGAGTAGTTTAGTTGTCTAAACCTAACTAAGTAGTGTTGTTGTCTCAACCTATCTAAGTAGTTTAGTTGTCTAAACCTAACTAACTAGTGTTGTTGTCTCAACCTAACTAAGTAGTTTTGTTGAAACTGTGAACGGTGAAGTTGGAAGTTTATATTTGAAAAGACTATTAATTTAAGGAGCAGAAATTAATTTGTGTTGCTTGTCTTTTGTGGGAAAACACCCGAAATTTCTTTTTAAAAATATACAAACCGTTCACCAAGAGACACTACAGAGACATTAAAAATGTCCTCACATGTGACTTCAGTCCATGTTCGTCTTCGTCACTGACAGTTGATGGATGTAAAATCTTCCGATCGCCGCAGTGTTTTCTGGAACTTTCAACCACAACTCATGGCCTTCAATAGCCATGAAGTCAATCAAACTATTTGTAAATCACCTCTGATAGACTTGGACAAACTACGTAGACACAGTTGAAGGATGAAGACAGATGTTTTTGAATAACAATAACGTCGATGTTGATTGATAGAAGCAGGTTGTTCCAATTTGTTTGAATGAATATTGATTAAGTGTCTTATTTCATCAATGACCGTCTATAGTCTCTGATCGTGTGAACACGATTTACGGGTGGACGACGACATCAGCATCGTCTCCGTGGTGATGCTGGAATCGGACATAATGAGCATCTCCCCTCACCCGGCCTTTCATCTCTGTTGCCATGGCGACAGCAGAGCAGCCATGAATTCAATGAGTCGGCGTGGATGTTTTTATTGTCGTCTCTCTGAGGACGATGTCTGGTTATGTTTATGTATAAAGATCTCTGTCCGTCAGCGCTGCTCACTGTTATTAATGTGTTTACTGTTAAAAAATAATGATTTATACAAAGAAACAAAAGACAGTATATAAACATTATATATTCCCCAAAAGTCTATGTATTCTGTATACACCAGTGCTCATCATCTTATTTTTGAATAAATACATATTTAAATGTCAAATGTAATTTAGTACACATTTTTAGTTCCTTTTCAAAACTGTTCCACAAATGAACTCCTTTGACTTTACATTTTTGTTTTGTAAACATAAATTCGTCTGGAAGCATCTTATTTATCACTTTGTTCATTAATTGCACAATTTTGATTCCCCCCAAATCTCTGATATTTATAATACGTTAGTTTATGAATTATTTGTTGTTTGGTTGATAATCAGATCTTATTACTTGAAACGAATTACATTGTCTTCAGCCTCTGCTGGACTCTGTGTTTACGGATAATTAGCTAATGTTAGCATGCTAACACGCTAAGCTAAGGTGGTGAATGTAGTAAACGTTATTATCAACGTTGTCATTGTGAGCATGTTAGCATGCTAACATTAGCTAAGCTAAGGTGGTGATTGTAGTAAACGTTATTATCAACGTTGTCATTGTGAGCATGTTAGCATGCTAACATTAGCTAAGCTAAGGTGGTGAATGTAGTAAACGTTATTATCAATGTTGTCATTGTGAGGATGTTAGCATGCTAATGTAGCTATGACTGAAATTATGTTGACACGAGACACACCAGAAAGAGTTTTGAAAGTATAAATATAATTTATTTTTGTCATGTAGAAGACAAACAGGTTGTTGTTGTTGTTGTTGTTGCTCACCCTGTCAGCGAGGAGTCGACTCTCCGTCACATTTAATGAAACAACAGCTGATATCATCAGACAGGAAATCAGCTGATCTGAGATCAGATAGAAGCAGAACTCATCTTCAGTTATTAATATCGATGCTCTCAGAGACGCTTTTATTGATCGATATAAAAACATAAAGAGGAAATATAAAAGACTGGACTATTTACCAGGTAATAGTCAGAGCCGGTGGGGAGTTCAGGGAGCCTGGGAGTTCTGAGACTTGTGATGAAATATTGTTTTCATTAGTTTGTTTTTCTTCTGTTTTCATGCGTTTGAAAAAGGAAAATGAGGTGGCTGAGGGAAAGGAGGAAGAGGAGGATGAGGAAGAGGGGGAGTCAGATATTTGAAACTGGAGAGATTTAAGAGACTTATTAGAGCTGCCTGATAATAAGGAATCACAGTAATCTAGTCTAGAGGTAACAAATGCATGAACTAATTTCTCTGCATCTCTTTGAGACAAGATGTGCTTGAAGTTTAGCGAGCTGGTTGGTTTCATCTTGATCGATCTGCATAACAATGAAAGTTTAGAGAGTGTTTTCTGATAGTAGATAGATATCTATTCAATAAAGTAGTACATGAAGTTGATGATTCTGAGTAATAGTCTGCTCTGACATTACAGAGAACCTTCTTCTATGTTTTAAGACTCACCACATTAACTGAGATGGTGGAACGTCAAGTTTTTATGATGTTTGCTTTAATTTACTGGTTTGAGGGTTAAACTATGGAGCCAACTTCCTTTGATTTATTATTATTATCTTTATGTTTCAGAGTGTTTTATAGTTTCTGATGAAGACCTCCTTCCTGTTTCATAGCTAGTGATGAAGACTCTCTTCCTGTTTTATAGTTAGTGATGAAGACTCTCTTCCTGTTTCATAGCTAGTGATGAAGACTCTCTTCCTGTTTCATAGCCAGTGATGAAGACTCTCTTCCTGTTTCATAGATAGTGATGAAGACTCTCTTCCTGTTTCATAGATAGTGATGAAGACTCTCTTCCTGTTTCATAGCTAGTGATGAAGACTCTCTTCCTGTTTCATAGATAGTGATGAAGACTCTCTTCCTGTTTCATAGATAGTGATGAAGACTCTCTTCCTGTTTGATAGCTAGTGATGAAGACTCTCTTCCTGTTTCATAGCTAGTGATGAAGACTCTCTTCCTGTTTCATAGCTAGTGATGAAGACTCTCTTCCTGTTTCATAGCTAGTGATGAAGACTCTCTTCCTGTTTCATAGATAGTGATGAAGACTCTCTTCCTGTTTCATAGCTAGTGATGAAGACTCTCTTCCTGTTTCATAGCTAGTGATGAAGACTCTCTTCCTGTTTCAGAGCTAGTGATGAAGACTCTCTTCCTGTTGTATAGCTAGTGATGAAGACTCTCTTCCTGTTTCAGAGCTAGTGATGAAGACTCTCTTCCTGTTTCATAGCTAGTGATGAAGACTCTTCCTGTTTCATAGCCAGTGATGAAGACTCTCTTCCTGTTGTATAGCCAGTGATGAAGACTCTCTTCCTGTGTTATAGCTAGTGATGAAGACTCTCTTCCTGTTTCATAGCTAGTGATGAAGACTCTTCCTGTTTTATAGCTAGTGATGAAGACTCTCTTCCTGTTTCATAGCCAGTGATGAAGACTCTCTTCCTGTTTCATAGCTAGTGATGAAGACTCTCTTCCTGTTTCATAGCCAGTGATGAAGACTCTCTTCCAGTTTTATAGCTAGTGATGAAGACTCTCTTCCTGTTGTATAGCTAGTGATGAAGACTCTCTTCCTGTTGTATAGCTAGTGATGAAGACTCTCTTCCTGTTTCATAGCTAGTGACGAAGACTCTCTTCCTGTTTTATAGCTAGTGATGAAGACTCTCTTCCTGTTGTATAGCCAGTGATGAAGACTCTCTTCCTGTTTCATAGCCAGTGATGAAGACTCTCTTCCTGTTTCATAGCTAGTGATGAAGACTCTCTTCCTGTTTCATAGCTAGTGATGAAGACTCTCTTCCTGTTTCATAGCTAGTGATGAAGACTCTCTTCCTGTTTCATAGATAGTGATGAAGACTCTCTTCCTGTTTCATAGCTAGTGACGAAGACTCTCTTCCTGTTTCATAGCTAGTGATGAAGACTCTCTTCCTGTTTCAGAGATAGTGATGAAGACTCTCTTCCTGTTGTATAGCTAGTGATGAAGACTCTCTTCCTGTTTCAGAGCTAGTGATGAAGACTCTCTTCCTGTTTCATAGCCAGTGATGAAGACTCTCTTCCTGTTTTATAGCTAGTGATGAAGACTCTCTTCCTGTTTCATAGCCAGTGATGAAGACTCTCTTCCTGTTTCAGAGCTAGTGATGAAGACTCTCTTCCTGTTTCATAGCCAGTGATGAAGACTCTCTTCCTGTTTCATAGCTAGTGATGAAGACTCTCTTCCTGTTTTATAGCTAGTGATGAAGACTCTCTTCCTGTTTCATAGCCAGTGATGAAGACTCTCTTCCTGTTTCATAGCCAGTGATGAAGACTCTCTTCCTGTTTCATAGCCAGTGATGAAGACTCTCTTCCTGTTTCATAGCCAGTGATGAAGACTCTCTTCCTGTTTCATAGCCAGTGATGAAGACTCTCTTCCTGTTTCATAGCTAGTGATGAAGACTCTCTTCCTGTTTCATAGCCAGTGATGAAGACTCTCTTCCTGTTTCATAGCCAGTGATGAAGACTCTCTTCCTGTTTCATAGCTAGTGATGAAGACTCTCTTCCTGTTTCATAGCCAGTGATGAAGACTCTCTTCCTGTTTCATAGCCAGTGATGAAGACTCTCTTCCTGTTTCATAGCCAGTGATGAAGACTCTCTTCCTGTTTCATAGCCAGTGATGAAGACTCTCTTCCTGTTTCATAGCCAGTGATGAAGACTCTCTTCCTGTTGTATAGCTAGTGATGAAGACTCTCTTCCTGTTTCATAGCCAGTGATGAAGACTCTCTTCCTGTTTCATAGCTAGTGATGAAGACTCTCTTCCTGTTTCATAGCCAGTGATGAAGACTCTCTTCCTGTTTCAGAGCTAGTGATGAAGACTCTCTTCCTGTTTCATAGCCAGTGATGAAGACTCTCTTCCTGTTTTATAGCTAGTGATGAAGACTCTCTTCCTGTTTCATAGCCAGTGATGAAGACTCTCTTCCTGTTTTATAGCCAGTGATGAAGACTCTCTTCCTGTTTCATAGCCAGTGATGAAGACTCTCTTCCTGTTTCATAGCCAGTGATGAAGACTCTCTTCCTGTTTCATAGCCAGTGATGAAGACTCTCTTCCTGTTTCATAGCCAGTGATGAAGACTCTCTTCCTGTTTCATAGCTAGTGATGAAGACTCTCTTCCTGTTTCATAGCCAGTGATGAAGACTCTCTTCCTGTTTCAGAGCTAGTGATGAAGACTCTCTTCCTGTTTCATAGCCAGTGATGAAGACTCTCTTCCTGTTTTATAGCTAGTGATGAAGACTCTCTTCCTGTTTCATAGCCAGTGATGAAGACTCTCTTCCTGTTTCAGAGCTAGTGATGAAGACTCTCTTCCTGTTTCATAGCCAGTGATGAAGACTCTCTTCCTGTTTCAGAGCTAGTGATGAAGACTCTCTTCCTGTTTCATAGCTAGTGATGAAGACTCTCTTCCTGTTTCAGAGCTAGTGATGAAGACTCTCTTCCTGTTTCATAGCCAGTGATGAAGACTCTCTTCCTGTTTCAGAGCTAGTGATGAAGACTCTCTTCCTGTTTCATAGCCAGTGATGAAGACTCTCTTCCTGTTTCATAGCCAGTGATGAAGACTCTCTTCCTGTTGTATAGCTAGTGATGAAGACTCTCTTCCTGTTTCAGAGCTAGTGATGAAGACTCTCTTCCTGTTTCATAGCCAGTGATGAAGACTCTCTTCCTGTTTCATAGCCAGTGATGAAGACTCTCTTCCTGTTTCATAGCCAGTGATGAAGACTCTCTTCCTGTTTCATAGCCAGTGATGAAGACTCTCTTCCTGTTTCATAGCCAGTGATGAAGACTCTCTTCCTGTTTCATAGCCAGTGATGAAGACTCTCTTCCTGTTTCATAGCCAGTGATGAAGACTCTCTTCCTGTTTCATAGCCAGTGATGAAGACTCTCTTCCTGTTGTATAGCTAGTGATGAAGACTCTCTTCCTGTTTCATAGCCAGTGATGAAGACTCTCTTCCTGTTTCATAGCCAGTGATGAAGACTCTCTTCCTGTTTCATAGCCAGTGATGAAGACTCTCTTCCTGTTTCATAGCTAGTGATGAAGACTCTCTTCCTGTTTCATAGCCAGTGATGAAGACTCTCTTCCTGTTTCATAGCCAGTGATGAAGACTCTCTTCCTGTTTCATAGCTAGTGATGAAGACTCTCTTCCTGTTTCATAGCCAGTGATGAAGACTCTCTTCCTGTTTCATAGCCAGTGATGAAGACTCTCTTCCTGTTTCATAGCCAGTGATGAAGACTCTCTTCCTGTTTCATAGCCAGTGATGAAGACTCTCTTCCTGTTTCATAGCCAGTGATGAAGACTCTCTTCCTGTTTCATAGCCAGTGATGAAGACTCTCTTCCTGTTGTATAGCTAGTGATGAAGACTCTCTTCCTGTTTCATAGCCAGTGATGAAGACTCTCTTCCTGTTTCATAGCCAGTGATGAAGACTCTCTTCCTGTTTCATAGCCAGTGATGAAGACTCTCTTCCTGTTTCATAGCCAGTGATGAAGACTCTCTTCCTGTTTCATAGCTAGTGATGAAGACTCTCTTCCTGTTTCATAGCCAGTGATGAAGACTCTCTTCCTGTTTCAGAGCTAGTGATGAAGACTCTCTTCCTGTTTCATAGCCAGTGATGAAGACTCTCTTCCTGTTTTATAGCTAGTGATGAAGACTCTCTTCCTGTTTCATAGCCAGTGATGAAGACTCTCTTCCTGTTTCAGAGCTAGTGATGAAGACTCTCTTCCTGTTTCATAGCCAGTGATGAAGACTCTCTTCCTGTTTCAGAGCTAGTGATGAAGACTCTCTTCCTGTTTCATAGCTAGTGATGAAGACTCTCTTCCTGTTTCAGAGCTAGTGATGAAGACTCTCTTCCTGTTTCATAGCCAGTGATGAAGACTCTCTTCCTGTTTCAGAGCTAGTGATGAAGACTCTCTTCCTGTTTCATAGCTAGTGATGAAGACTCTCTTCCTGTTTCAGAGCTAGTGATGAAGACTCTCTTCCTGTTTCATAGCCAGTGATGAAGACTCTCTTCCTGTTTCATAGCCAGTGATGAAGACTCTCTTCCTGTTTCATAGCCAGTGATGAAGACTCTCTTCCTGTTTCATAGCCAGTGATGAAGACTCTCTTCCTGTTTCATAGCCAGTGATGAAGACTCTCTTCCTGTTTCATAGCCAGTGATGAAGACTCTCTTCCTGTTTCATAGCCAGTGATGAAGACTCTCTTCCTGTTTCATAGCCAGTGATGAAGACTCTCTTCCTGTTTCATAGCCAGTGATGAAGACTCTCTTCCTGTTTCATAGCCAGTGATGAAGACTCTCTTCCTGTTTCATAGCCAGTGATGAAGACTCTCTTCCTGTTTCATAGCCAGTGATGAAGACTCTCTTCCTGTTTCATAGCCAGTGATGAAGACTCTCTTCCTGTTTCATAGCCAGTGATGAAGACTCTCTTCCTGTTTCATAGCCAGTGATGAAGACTCTCTTCCTGTTGTATAGCTAGTGATGAAGACTCTCTTCCTGTTTCATAGCCAGTGATGAAGACTCTCTTCCTGTTTCATAGCCAGTGATGAAGACTCTCTTCCTGTTTCATAGCCAGTGATGAAGACTCTCTTCCTGTTTCATAGCTAGTGATGAAGACTCTCTTCCTGTTTCATAGCCAGTGATGAAGACTCTCTTCCTGTTTCATAGCCAGTGATGAAGACTCTCTTCCTGTTTCATAGCTAGTGATGAAGACTCTCTTCCTGTTTCATAGCCAGTGATGAAGACTCTCTTCCTGTTTCATAGCCAGTGATGAAGACTCTCTTCCTGTTTCATAGCCAGTGATGAAGACTCTCTTCCTGTTTCATAGCCAGTGATGAAGACTCTCTTCCTGTTTCATAGCCAGTGATGAAGACTCTCTTCCTGTTTCATAGCCAGTGATGAAGACTCTCTTCCTGTTGTATAGCTAGTGATGAAGACTCTCTTCCTGTTTCATAGCCAGTGATGAAGACTCTCTTCCTGTTTCATAGCCAGTGATGAAGACTCTCTTCCTGTTTCATAGCCAGTGATGAAGACTCTCTTCCTGTTTCATAGCCAGTGATGAAGACTCTCTTCCTGTTTCATAGCTAGTGATGAAGACTCTCTTCCTGTTTCATAGCCAGTGATGAAGACTCTCTTCCTGTTTCAGAGCCAGTGATGAAGACTCTCTTCCTGTTTCAGAGCTAGTGATGAAGACTCTCTTCCTGTTTCATAGCCAGTGATGAAGACTCTCTTCCTGTTTCATAGCCAGTGATGAAGACTCTCTTCCTGTTTCATAGCTAGTGATGAAGACTCTCTTCCTGTTTCATAGCCAGTGATGAAGACTCTCTTCCTGTTTCATAGCCAGTGATGAAGACTCTCTTCCTGTTTCAGAGCTAGTGATGAAGACTCTCTTCCTGTTTCATAGCCAGTGATGAAGACTCTCTTCCTGTTTTATAGCTAGTGATGAAGACTCTCTTCCTGTTTCATAGCCAGTGATGAAGACTCTCTTCCTGTTTCAGAGCTAGTGATGAAGACTCTCTTCCTGTTTCATAGCCAGTGATGAAGACTCTCTTCCTGTTTCAGAGCTAGTGATGAAGACTCTCTTCCTGTTTCATAGCTAGTGATGAAGACTCTCTTCCTGTTTCAGAGCTAGTGATGAAGACTCTCTTCCTGTTTCATAGCCAGTGATGAAGACTCTCTTCCTGTTTCAGAGCTAGTGATGAAGACTCTCTTCCTGTTTCATAGCTAGTGATGAAGACTCTCTTCCTGTTTCAGAGCTAGTGATGAAGACTCTCTTCCTGTTTCATAGCCAGTGATGAAGACTCTCTTCCTGTTTCATAGCCAGTGATGAAGACTCTCTTCCTGTTTCATAGCCAGTGATGAAGACTCTCTTCCTGTTTCATAGCCAGTGATGAAGACTCTCTTCCTGTTTCATAGCCAGTGATGAAGACTCTCTTCCTGTTTCATAGCCAGTGATGAAGACTCTCTTCCTGTTTCATAGCCAGTGATGAAGACTCTCTTCCTGTTTCAGAGCGTGACATCGTTCCAGGCGTCTCTAAACGATGAAGGTCTGATCGTAGCGAGACTCGAGCGTTCCGACCTTCAGGACAACGTGACGGCGTTCGCCGCTCAGCTCTCCGGAGAGCCTCGACTGATCCTGGTCCAGTTTGTGAACACCAGCGAGCCTCTTGTGTTCAACACGTCCTTCCATGGTCTCTGCTACATGGTGGGACTGCTGGTGAGACTGGGACCGAGCTGGTCCAGACCCGTCCAGACCATCCCGGTGCTCACAAGTAAGAAGCCGGAGTCCTCGGAGTGGATTATCTCATAATTCATCTTCACCATCTTTGTAAAATAATTCCTTTTCATCACATTTGTGTTGGTACAAACGATGTAAATTCATCTTATAATATTTGACCCTAAAACTTCATTAATTTAACCATTTATTGTTCTGAATATTTTAAATTAGATTTTAGGAGTAAAGCCTCCCTTAATTTATACCTAAAATTAGCTTAATTTTTCAATTATTGAATACATCAAAACCCATTAATTATATATAATGATTGAGGATCTTGGTTTATATTTAAGTGGTTTTTATTTTACATATTTTTCTCATTTCTAAATTTAGATTAATTAAGAGAACTTAATGCTCGTTGTTTCATTAACTAAATTCCTTATATTTCCATAGATTTGTGTATTAATACGGACATAATTTAGGTATTTTAATGTGATTTCAAGAGGAGAACCTACGTTTGACATTTATACCAGAAGCACATTTGACATCAACATGTGAATATTTTATATTTATATTTAAAGTTTAAAGTGTGACGTGTGTTGTTTTGTCTCCTCAGAGCCACTTCCTGTCCACAGAGTCCACATCTCAGACTATAAAGAGTCTCCAGAGACCGGCGTCGTGTTTCAGATCGAACCTCCAGCAGGAAACGTCTTCAGCAGAGTGAACATCAGCTTCACCGAAGGACCGGAGCGCCGCTCCATGCTGTACAAAGGTATAAATATTATATATATACATAGATAAACACTACTACATACAGTATTTTAATACCACAAAGGTAAACATAGGACAAATAACATGAATCCATCTCTTAATTTATACCTTAAAATTATCTTCATTTTTCAAATAACATATTATAATATTTATATAAACACTGGTTTATAACTCACTGTGATGTCGTTTTTAGACATTTACTATTATTACAGCTGTGTTTTACCCTATTATCATTTATTATCAGTTTATTAACACTTAAAGTTGTTATTAAAGACTTAATTCTGCCCATTACAGAGTGTTATTAACCAGTTATTACATGTTTATACACTGATTATTATACATGATGTAACCTTGATTCCTTCCGTCAATTGTAGCATTTTCTTTTCATCTCGAAGTTCAACAACAAAAATGACTTCTGAGCTTTTAATCACTTCCTGTATGTCCCTCACAATAAATGCCCTTTAATGTGAAGGTAGTGGAAGACTTTTACTGTGAAACCAGAAGTTTACTGGTCAATGTAGCAGATACCAAATACTAGCTGAATGTAATCTTTGTAAAGTGTAGTTTCTGAACTTTCCTGCAAACATTACATGGACCAAATATATTTTATCATGTGTTTAACAAAGTTCAATAAAGCAGAATAGTGTTAATAAAACGTAAAATGACTGTAAATGAACGCTCCAGACAGCGGTTTGTGTTGGGAGCCATTTGTTTACTTCTTTCTACTTTTAAGAAGATAATACAGTAATACAGGATCATCAGGTTCTAGTATTTGTTGTACTTTTACTTTATTAAAATGTTGAACACAGTACTTTCTCTTCTTCTGGACTGTTTTACTGTGTTTATGTTTCTTTCTCTGATTAAAGAGTTTCATTAAATGATCTTTGTTTTGTGTCGTCGTAGATTTCTACAAAGGGAAGACGGTGTTCAAACACTGGTTACCTGGCGTGTGTTACCGTAACATCACCTTCCAGCTGATCTCTGAGGTCACAGTGTACCAGACGGCCCTGGTGACACACAGTGACATCACACACTCACCTGTACACCACAGGACAGGTGAGACACTGAGACATCACACACTCACCTGTACACCACAGGACAGGTGAGACACTGAGACATCACACACTCACCTGTACACCACAGGACAGGTGAGACACTGAGACATCACACACTCACCTGTACACCACAGGACAGGTGAGACACTGAGACATCACACACTCACCTGTACACCACAGGACAGGTGAGACACTGAGACATCACACACTCACCTGTACACCACAGGACAGGTGAGACACTGAGACATCACACACTCACCTGTACACCAGAGGACAGGTGAGACACTGAGACATCACACACTCACCTGTACACCACAGGACAGGTGAGACACTGAGACATCACACACTCACCTGTACACCACAGGACAGGTGAGACACTGAGACATCACACACTCACCTGTACACCACAGGACAGGTGAGACACTGAGACATCACACACTCACCTGTACACCACAGGACAGGTGAGACACTGAGACATCACACACTCACCTGTACACCAGAGGACAGGTGAGACACTGAGACATCACACACTCACCTGTACACCACAGGACAGGTGGAACACTGAGACATCACACACTCACCTGTACACCACAGGACAGGTGGAACACTGAGACATCACACACTCACCTGTACACCACAGGACAGGTGGAACACTGAGACATCACACACTCACCTGTACACCACAGGACAGGTGAGACACTGAGACATCACACACTCACCTGTACACCACAGGACAGGTGAGACACTGAGACATCACACACTCACCTGTACACCACAGGACAGGTGAGACACTGAGACATCACACACTCACCTGTACACCACAGGACAGGTGAGACACTGAGACATCACACACTCACCTGTACACCAGAGGACAGGTGAGACACTGAGACATCACACACTCACCTGTACACCACAGGACAGGTGAGACACTGAGACATCACACACTCACCTGTACACCACAGGACAGGTGAGACACTGAGACATCACACACTCACCTGTACACCACAGGACAGGTGAGACACTGAGACATCACACACTCTTGTCTCACTTGTCTTGGTCTCTCCCCCTCTGTTGTTGTGGTCTCACCTGTCCCCCTCTGTTCTTGTCTCACCTGTCCCCCTCTGTTCTTGTCTCACCTGTCCAACTCTGTTCTTGTCTCACCTGTCTTGTTGTGATCTCACCTGTCCAACTTTGTTGTTGTCTCACCTGTCTTGTTGTGGTCTCACCTGTCCAACTCTGTTCTTGTCTCACCTGTCTTGTTGTGGTCTCACCTGTCCAACTCTGTTCTTGTCTCACCTGTCTTGTTGTGGTCTCACCTGTCCCCCTCTGTTGTGGTCTCACCTGTCTTGTTGTGGTCTCACCTGCCCCCCTCTGTTCTGGTCTCACTTGTCTTGTTGTGGTCTCACCTGTCTCCCTCTATTCTTGTCTCACCTGTCTTGTTGTGGTCTCAACTGTCCCACTATGTTGTGGTCTCACCTGTCCCCCTCTGTTGTGGTCTCACCTGTCTTGTTGTGGTCTCAACTGTCCCACTATGTCGTGGTCTCACCTGTCCCCCTCTGTTGTGGTCTCACCTGTCTTGTTGTGGTCTCACCTGTCCCCCTCTGTTGTGGTCTCACCTGTCTTGTTGTGGTCTCACCTGTCCCCCTCTGTCCTTGTCTCACCTGTCTTGTTGTGGTCTCACCTGTCCCCCTCTGTTGTGGTCTCACCTGTCTTGTTGTGGTCTCACCTGTCCCCCTCTGTTGTGGTCTCACCTGTCTTGTTGTGGTCTCACCTGTCCCCCTCTGTTCTGGTCTCACCTGTCTTGTTGTGGTCTCACCTGTCCCCCTCTGTTCTGGTCTCACTTGTCTTGTTGTGGTCTCACCTGTCCCCCTCTGTTCTGGTCTCACCTGTCTTGTTGTGGTCTCACCTGTCCCCCTCTGTTCTGGTCTCACTTGTCTTGTTGTGGTCTCACCTGTCCCCCTCTGTTCTGGTCTCACCTGTCTTGTTGTGGTCTCACCTGTCCCCCTCTGTTCTGGTCTCACCTGTCTTGTTGTGGTCTCACCTGTCCCCCTCTGTTCTGGTCTCACCTGTCTTGTTGTGGTCTCACCTGTCTTGTTGTGGTCTCACCTGTCCCCCTCTGTTCTGGTCTCACTTGTCTTGTTGTGGTCTCACCTGTCCCCCTCTGTTCTGGTCTCACCTGTCTTGTTGTGGTCTCACCTGTCCCCCTCTGTTCTGGTCTCACTTGTCTTGTTGTGGTCTCACCTGTCCCCCTCTGTTCTGGTCTCACCTGTCTTGTTGTGGTCTCACCTGTCCCCCTCTGTTCTGGTCTCAGTTCCCTACCCCCCCCTCAACATTTCCCATAAGATCGTCCACCTGAGCCAGAGGATGCTGCCAGGTGAAACCCCAGACGTGGTTCCTCCTGAGGGGGACGAGGAGATCCGGCGAGCCTCCCGTCAAGCCCGGGATGTCCCGCCGATAGAGGAGCAGCAAGAGGAGCAGCAAGAGGAGGAGAACACCTCAGAGGAGGTGGTGGGAGCTGTTACTCGGGTTCCCTTCAGCCCAACACAAAACCTGACAGGCATCAACACCGTGAACGAGTCGACGGAGACTCAGAGCTACTGGCTGGACCCGACCGACCCGTCTCCTGCAGACAGGGAGGAGGAATTTGTTAACGCCGTAGTGTCGGAGTACGAGGACTCCAACGAGCCCGGTTCAGCCATGGGTCTCCCCCCCGAAGCCTCCGTCCTGCCCACCAAACTGCCCCCCATCCTGCTGGAGCTGCGCTGGCTGCCCCCCAGACCTCCGACCAGCTACGACGGCTTCAACGTCTACATCTACAGAGAAGGTACAACGAGGGGGACCGCATGATAATAACAATAATTATTATTATTATTATAGCAATAATAACAACAATAATAATAATAATAATAGTAATAATAATTATTATCATTAATGATAATAATAATGATGATAATAATAATGATAATTATTATTATTATAACAATAATAATAATAGTAATACTAGTAATACTAGTAATACTAGTAATACTAGTAATATAATAATTATTATTATTATTAATAATTATTATTATTATAATAATAATGGTAATAATGGATTTATGTGTAAGGAGCTTTTTAAATCATTAAATCAACAAAGTGCTTTGTAGGATTAAAACAAACAGTGAGAATAAAACAAGAAAATGAAACAATACACAAAACAACAAGGGTGTGAAATCAATACAGAATAAAACGTAATTAAAATGTAAAATAGAAATGAATGAAAATTTTAAAAATAAAATACATGAACTCAAACTGAAATAAATCAGTAGAATATATTAATAAACACAAAAACTTAATTTTGTTCATTAAGTTATTTTGAGGTCGAGTTGAAGTCTAATAATCAATTCATGACGTGAAACGTTGAAATTATTAATTTTTCAGCAAAACTTCTGTTTCCAGTTTTTAGGAAAGTAAAGTGAAAATCTAACATTTTATTTATAACTATTGATTAATGAATTGAGTAAATAGTTAATCTGTAATTATGGATTAATCTCTACTTTTTCTACAAAAAAACTCTTATTTAATTGAACAAAAGAACCAAAGTTGTTACATATTGACACAGACTCGTACTCACCTGTGCTCTTGTGTTTCTCAGGTAACTCTACAGAAACAGCCACCGTGGATGAAAACACTCACGAGTTCTTCACCGAGTTAACGGATCCGGGAACGTACCGAGTCCAGGTCACCACGCTGAGCTCGTCTGGAGACTGTGAGGCCCGAGAGAGCGCCGCCGCCACCGGCTTCACCTTCTACCTCAGTACGTAACCAAATACCCTCATGTGTTACAGTAATACTAGATAAACTAGTACCATGATTATAACAGTGTAATAAACTAGTACTGATATGTTTATAGCTTCACCTTCTACCTCAGTACGTAACCAAATACCCTCATGTGTTACAGTAATACTAGATAAACTAGTACCATGATTATAACAGTGTAATAAACTAGTACTGACATGTTTATAGCTTCACCTTCTACCTCAGTACGTAACCAAATACCCTCATGTGTTACAGTAATACTAGATAAACTAGTACCATGATTATAACAGTGTAATAAACTAGTACTGACATGTTTATAGCTTCACCTTCTACCTCAGTACGTAACCAAATACCCTCATGTGTTACAGTAATACTAGATAAACTAGTACCATGATTATAACAGTGTAATAAACTAGTACTGATATGTTTATAGCTTCACCTTCTACCTCAGTACGTAACCAAATACCCTCATGTGTTACAGTAATACTAGATTAACTAGTACCATGATTATAACAGTGTAATAAACTAGTACTGATATGTTTATAGCTTCACCTTCTACCTCAGTACGTAACCAAATACCCTCATGTGTTACAGTAATACTAGATTAACTAGTACCATGATTATAACAGTGTAATAAACTAGTACTGATATGTTTATAGCTTCACCTTCTACCTCAGTACGTAACCAAATACCCTCATGTGTTACAGTAATACTAGATTAACTAGTACCATGATTATAACAGTGTAATAAACTAGTACTGATATGTTTATAGCTTCACCTTCTACCTCAGTACGTAACCAAATACCCTCATGTGTTACAGTAATACTAGATAAACTAGTACCATGATTATAACAGTGTAATAAACTAGTACTGATATGTTTATAGCTTCACCTTCTACCTCAGTACGTAACCAAATACCCTCATGTGTTACAGTAATACTAGATTAACTAGTACCATGATTATAACAGTGTAATAAACTAGTACTGATATGTTTATAGCTTCACCTTCTACCTCAGTACGTAACCAAATACCCTCATGTGTTACAGTAATACTAGATTAACTAGTACCATGATTATAACAGTGTAATAAACTAGTACTGATATGTTTATAGCTTCACCTTCTACCTCAGTACGTAACCAAATACCCTCATGTGTTACAGTAATACTAGATTAACTAGTACCATGATTATAACAGTGTAATAAACTAGTACTGATATGTTTATAGCTTCACCTTCTACCTCAGTACGTAACCAAATACCCTCATGTGTTACAGTAATACTAGATTAACTAGTTTATAGCACCATAATAAACCAGTACTGTGTTCCAGGTCCTGGTGGTGAGTTGCTGGAGGATCTCCGTGAGCGTCCTCAGGCCGTCAGCGTCAGACTGCTGGACTCGAGCACCGCCGTGGTCTCCTGGACTCCATCCTCAGAGGACCACAACGGCAGCCTGGTGTCGGTGGTTTCTACCACCTGCCTCAGACCGAGTCTCAGCCAGAGGATGGAGAACACGTACTGCAGCGAGGTGACACTGATCAATACTCGAGGTTCTCTTCATCCAACCATAACAACATGGACGCTACAGAGCTCCATCAACCAACACTGGTTATACAAACAGAAGATAAGGTCTAATAGTGAAGCACTTCTTTATTGATCATATTTACTTATGATTTAATGGGTATTAAAGACAGAAGCTGTAGTGTTTCTGAGCACCAGAAAACCTCTGATTTTGCTCAGTCCTGGTTCTGGTTCTGGTTCTGGGACCCTGTTGCTCTGATGACGAGCATTAAGAATATCTTTAGTCTTCTCTCTGATGATCTGGTTTACTGGTGTAGATGAAAGACTCTCAGGGACTTAAAGGGATGAATGAACTGATAACATGAAAACTGTCCCTGAACATATATCTTAACAAATTAATACAAATTAATTTCTTATGAATCAAATATGAATCCCATCAACACAGAGATGGTTCTCCTCAGTAATAAAGAATGAATCGTTATTGTGTTTGTCTGAGTCTCACTCGACAGTAAAGTGTGAATCTTATGTTGAACCGTCTGTTTCCATCACACTGTGTTGGTAATAAAACACTGTTTATTAATATTTATCACTATTTGTTCACAAGATTTTAGGTTTTAATGAAAATCTGTTGTTCCAATCAACAAGTTTTTCTGACTAATATTTTCAGTTTTAGCGCCACAGTTTTGTTAAAATACGAGTCAGAATATTTGATCTGAAAAGTCATAAAATGATGTAATGTATATAAAACATTTAATATCACAGTATTAAACACTTTGTTCTCAGATTAACAGCAATAGTTATGAATGTTTTATTGTTAATTACAACTTTACTCAATAATATTGTTTTTTTCTTGTGATTTTAACTTTATTTAATTTTTTCTTCTAAACTCATAAAACTGCAACTTTTTTGAACAAATTAAAACTTTTTTCTCAAAATATTTCTAACTTCATACTTAATAAATAAACATTAACGGTCTTGTTTTCTGGGTTTAGCTTAGCAGCTCCTCAGTAGTCACAACGTTTGTGTTTTTATTGTTTTTAACGTTTTTAACGTTCGTACAGGAAAACTCAACGAGTGACATCATCAGTAACCTGACCCCCGGAGCTCAGTACAGAGTGGTCGTCTATCACACCAACGGACCGCTGACGAGTCCTCCGTCTGAGCCCGTCATCATCGACATCGGTCTGTTCTAGTAGAGATATTAATGAATATGATCGTGTTTAATATTTATACATATTTACTGTGTTTTATAATAACGCAGTGCAGAAGATCTTACACTGATATTTAAGGGCCTTTAAACCCTCAAATTAATATACTTGTATTTCTTATCAAAATTATAATATAAGAAGAGAAATAAAACAATTACACAACACATGAAGAAGTAGAGAGAACTACATTAATCCAGACTTTTAAATCCTTTTTTAGGTTTTGTTTTTCCTTAAAGTGTCCTTTGGTCACATGACAGACATCTCACCTGTGTGTGTGTGTGTGTGTGTGTGTCTCAGAGCCCACAGGTGTGTTAGAGCTGGCCGTCTACCCTCTGAGTCCTACAGCAGTGATCCTGAGCTGGCAGCGTCCGTATCACGTCTCCTTCAGGAAGTTCGTCCTTCAGACGTTCTTCTTCAACCCGGTGACGCTGAGCTCAGAGTGGACGACGTACTACGAGATCTCTGCTACGGCCTCAGTCATCGCCTCTGTGGTAACACACACGCACACGCACACGCACACGCACACGCACACGCACACACGGTATCAATAGACTGTCATGGCAGGCTGGGGGGTTCCAAAAACAAGGTGAAGTTTTCTTCTTCTTTTAACTCTCTTCATCAACATCCAGCGTCCAGGCGGAGATACGGTTCTTTAAACGCGTCTTCTAAATTGAGTTTTTCTACTACTCTGTTTCTCAGGGTCTTCTTTCTCTCAGTCCTCCTCAGTCTGGTTCTGTACTTTACTTTAAGCCAGAGGTCTTCAACAGGGGGTCCGCGACCCCTAGGGGGTCCGCGGAGGTACTGCAGGGGGTCCGCGAAATGTTTGGTTGATTAGACAATTCAATTTAAATTAAAGTTTTTTTTCCCCAAACATGAATGTGTCCATTATTGTAATAGTTCAGTATTGTAAGATAACAGGTGTGTTTATGCACCTGTGGCACTAACAGGCCATCACTCATTTATGTTTAAAATAAAAACCTCTATTTGAATAGTTTCATGATTATCATGTAATTAACAGACGATGTTGATGTTGGCATTGGTATCAGCTGACAAGGTATGTGTATACATGGCACTAGGCCCAGTTTAATGTAAAACACAATGTTATACAATATACATAGTCGGGGGTCCCTGCTCCATCTCTATCAGTTTGGGGGTCCTTGGCCTGAAACACGTTGATGACCCCTGCTTTAAGCAGTTCTCCAGTCATGTGACCTGTCAAGGGACCTGTCATGTGACCTGTCACGTGACGTGTCATGTGACCTGTCACGTGACGTGTCATGTGACACACACACACACTAACACACTCTTTGTCTCCAGAGGGTCACAGATCTGCTGCCCGCTTGGTATTATAACTTCCGTGTTGCCATGGTGACGTGGGGCGACCCGCCGCTCAGCTGCTGCGACAGCTCGACGGTGAGCTTCATCACAGGTACTGAAATATTATTATATACTATATATATATATATATATATATGTATATGATTATATAAGACATTACGTGTTAATGTCTCAGATGTGTCAATTCTTAAATATAATGTTATTTGTTGGTGAATAATCAAAGTACAATGATAAAAACATTATATAATATATATAATATATATATGTTAAGTAATAAAGTGTCTCCCCTGAAGCTCCTGAGGCTCCTCACATCTCCTCGGTGGATTACTCTCATGGCGTCCTCTTCGTCCGGTGGACGTACGGTGAGCTCTTCATCGACTTGTCTCACTCCAGGATGCTTCACTGGCAGCTGGTCGCCGTCGGGAAGAAAGGACCAGAGAGGAGCTACTCCATCGACGTGAGTCAATAATTCATGAATTCATTAATTCATTCATTCATTCATTAATTCATTAATTCATTCATTAATTTATTCATTCATTCATTCATTAATTCATTCATTCATTCATTCATTCATTCATTCATTCATTCATTCATTCATTCATTCATTCATTCATTCATTTAATCATTTTTAATTTTAAGTGACATAAGAGGGCGGAGCTTAAGTACAACTGAACACAATATTTTTTATCAAAATCTTAAACTTTGATGAAGTGGAAACACACTAAAGAGTTAAAGCTGTGAGACGAAAACAGGTTCAACTCCCAGACCGGACGTCTCTGGTGTCAACCTGTCAATCACTGTGTAGCCCCGCCCCTAAAGCATCCCCTGCTTTATGGTCTATTAGAGACCTGTCAATCACCGTGTAGCCCCGCCCCTAAAGCATCCCCTGCTTTATGGTCTATTAGAGACCTGTCAATCACTGTGTAGCCCCGCCCCTAAAGCATCCCCTGCTTTATGGTCTATTAGAGACCTGTCAATCACTGTGTAGCCCCGCCCTAAAGCATCCCCTGCTTTATGGTCTATTAGAGACCTGTCAATCACCGTGTAGCCCCGCCCTAAAGCATCCCCTGCTTTATGGTCTATTAGAGACCTGTCAATCACCGTGTAGCCCCGCCCCTAAAGCATCCCCTGCTTTATGGTCTATTAGAGACCTGTCAATCACTGTGTAGCCCCGCCCTAAAGCATCCCCTGCTTTACGGTCTGTTAGAGACCTGTCAATCACCGTGTAGCCCCGCCCTAAAGCATCCCCTGCTTTATGGTCTATTAGAGACCTGTCAATCACTGTGTAGCCCCGCCCCTAAAGCATCCCCTGCTTTATGGTCTGTTTGACTCTAAATGGACCATAATGTACTAAATGAACATCATGCTGTATTGAAGAAGACTTGAAACTAGAGATTGAGACCATAAACTCATGTTTACAATGTTTACTGAGGTAATAAATCAAGAGAGAAGTAGAGTCATTTTCTCATAGACTTCTATAGAACCAGAGGAGTCGCCCCCTGGTGGACACTAGAGAGAATGCAGCTTCAACACATGAAGTTATTATGGAGTTCTGGTTATAAATCGTCGTGACTTCTGGAAACATTCTGTTTGATCTGGAACAGGAAGTCTGTCTGTAAATATTTATGTTTACATGTTATGTGTTAATCCTGTTTACTTGACTGTGATTGGCCGGTGTGTGTCGTCAGGTGACTCGTAACGTTATGCGGGCCAGCCTCCCTCTGCCTCCAGGAGACATCTACAACCTGACGGTGACGGCCTGTACAGAACGCAGCAGGAACACCTCTATACCCACCATCATCAAGCTGGGTCAGTACACACACACACACACACACCACACACACACACACACAGAGACAGACACACACACACACACACACACACACACTTTTCATTGTGTTGGTTCTGGCGCCCCCTGTGGACTAAAGTGGTCATGTTTCACCAGAGTCTCTTTAGAAAACCTCTCATTTTACTGCAGCAGGTTCTGACAGTCTGGTTCTGACCCTCTCAGTCCTGGTCCTGAACTTCCAGAACACATTTATTAGTAGTTTAACTTCACACGTCGGCCATCATTAAATCCTGTGGTTCGTTGGTTTGCTTTCACACCACAAACGATCCAGAGTCCAGAGTCCTCATTCTGGTCCTCGGGGGTTGATTGACAGCTTTCACATCAGACAGGTTTATTTTAAACTAACAGGTTAGTTATGAAAAAGAAGCCTCATAAACACAGTGAGTCAGATAATCAATACACGCTTTGACTGAACATGAACAGATCGAGATTACTTGATGATTTAATACCAGAGTCCCTTCATAATGATTTTAACTCGTCAGCATGTGCTCAGAGTCTTAATCCTTCACCCTGAAAGTGAAGATGAAACCTCATGTGTTCCACTTCCTCTTCTGGGCGTGTCGCTGTGTTTACTTCTGTAAACGTCTCTAAACCTCTTCGTACCAGCTCTCATGGACTCTTGTGTTTCTTTCTGGCTGCAGAGCCAGCTGCTCCGAGGTCTCTGTACGCCGTGAACGCCACCCACTCCTCAGTGACTCTGCTGTGGACCGAGGACGGCGTGGTGGACTACTACCAGGTCCTCTGTAGGGCCAACAGACCCGGCACGGAGCTGAAGGTAAAACCACCTCAGAGCTTCTTTAACTTCATGAGACTTGTGTTGTTTCAAAGGTTCACAAAGATCTCCACTAAACACAGAAGTTAAAGCGTTAGATCTGTGTGAGCTCTTCTTTGTTCTTCATGTCTTCATGTTTTCAGAGGAAATCTGCAGAATTTATTTTTTTAATTCTCACTTTATTTTCTTTGAGACGTTAAATCAATTCAACGAAACTGTGACAGAAAATATATCAGAACAAATATATCAGACTGTGATTGAGAGGTGATACATGAATACAGTCAAATATACTAATAATACCCTTTTATTTATTCATAGTAAGAATAATAAGACGGTTTGAATCACGCGAAGTAGAAATATAAAGATTTATAATATTAAATCTGACTGAAAACACAAATAAAATAGAGTTGTCAGAGTATCAGCAGGATGCTACCCTTTATTCATTTATTCATTTATTTATTGTAAGAATAATAAGACAATAGAAACAGTAAACAGTTTGATTCACAGTAAGTAAAGTAGAAATATAAAGATTTATAAGATTTAAATCTGAATAAAAACACACAAATAAAACAAATAGAATAGATTGTTGGTTTAATAATAAAAGTGTATCTGAGGCTGTTTGATGTTTCATCTTAGTGATTATTAAATAATGATATTACCATGTGGTTAACAAGGACGTCTCTGCTGTCTCGTTTGTCTTCGTCTCTGGTGGTCTCTGGTGGTCTCTGGTGGTCTCATGTGGTCTCTGGTGGTCTCCTTCAGACCCGCGAGCCTCAGACCTCCAGCCATCACGTGGTCACGGTCTCCGGTCTGACGCCCTCGTCCTCCTACAACTGCTCCATCACCAGCTTCAGCTACAGCACCGCCAGCAAGCCGGCCCACATCACCATCAGCACCGCCGGTCCGTTCATCGTCTTTATTTAATCCTGAAAACACCTGAAAGTTCACTGTAATGAGATGGTCCACTAACTGAGTTTAAGGTGTTTTAGCTTTAAGGGGTTTTGGTTTACGTCATTTTTAGATTTAAGGAATCCACTTATTAACAGGGTTATTTAGATTTGGGACAAATTAATGGCAACATTAAAGGACTGTAACATATTAAGGGATTTCTAATTGATTTTCTGCATGATTAAGGGTTTCTAGTGGTAAAAATCGAATTATTTTACTAAATAATATTAAAGTTACCTTTAATTTGTACCTTAAAGGGCCTTAATATGTCAGTTAAGGTACAAGTTCAGGGATTGGCCCAAAAGTTTTGGGTTATTAATGGATCTATTTTAATGTATTAATTACACAGTTTAAGAGATTTATTTAGAGGTGTAAAAATGTAGCAATTGTCTACATTTTTTGTTAATATATCCTTTAGTCGTATTTAAAATACCTTCATTATATTATTTTAATGGGTGAATTAATGGAACTTTAATGTGAAAATATTAACAAATTCAGTTTCATAGATTTTTTAAATCTCTACCAAGCTGCTGTGAGTAAAACTCAACACTTCCTGCAGGTGTTTCACATTAAAAGCCTGTTTAGAAAGGGAGGTGTTGTGTCCAGCTGGAAGGCTTTTATCGTGAAAGTTTTACATTTTATTGATAGTAGCCTAACATGTAGAAAGTAGAAGTGGTATGAATCTATGGAGTTAGAGCTGTGGAAATTATCTTTATACTGAATTTATTAAGACAAGTAAACAAGATAATTATGAATAAAGGTTTGTCTTTTTAATACGAGGTTGTTGTTTGTGTCTGCAGCTAAAGAGATGAACCCGAGCGTAGCCGCCATCTCGGCTCTGGCCGTCCTCAGCATCCTCCTCATCAGCCTGCTGGTTCTGTTCCTGCTGGTTCTCCGAAAGAAGCACCTGCAGATGACCAGGTACTCAAACACCTTCATCACAATCATAATCATCATCAGGAATGTGGTTTATGGGGACTGAGAATCACTGAAAATGTGGTTTATGGGGACTGAGAATGTGGTTTATGGGGACGCAGCATGTGTTTTATAAGGACTGAGAATGTGGTTCATGGGGACCCAGCATGTGTTTTATAAGGACTGAGAATGTGGTTTATGGGGACTCAGAATTTGGTTTATGGGGACTGAGAATGTGGTTTATGGGGACCCAGCATGTGTTTTATAAGGACTGAGAATGTGGTTCATGGGGACCCAGCATGTGTTTTATAAGGACTGAGAATGTGGTTTATGGGGACTCAGAATGTGGTTTATGGGGACCCAGCATGTGTTTTATAAGGACTGAGAATGTGGTTTATGGGGACTCAGAATGTGGTTTATGGGGACCGAGAATGTGTTTAATAGTTTCAACAGAGCTATTTTCAACTAAAACATGTTGGTATGAACATTGTTGGACTGTTAGATATTTGAGGTTACATTTAACAGAACAACTTCCTAATTCTTAAAATCTTAAGAATTTTCTCACATTTTATTCTTAGAAACTGTGACACAGAAACGACTTCCTCTTGTTGTGAAAATAACCATCATGAATAACTTCTACATTATTGATCTGAGTGTTAATACCCAGCAGAGTGTTTTATCACTATTATATAAATATACATGTTAGTGTGACAGTGATGAAAACATCTGTCTCAATGTATGTCTTCATCAAAACATCTGGAGGTATTTAAAGAGGCTGTTAGCAGATTAGAGTGTATGGGCAGGATTTATTTGCTTTAATCCTTCTGTTATATGGTGAATGTGTTTTATGGGGACTGCGAATGTGTTTTATGGGGACTGAGAATGTGGTTCATGGGGACTGAGAATGTATTTTATGGGGACTGAGAATGTGGTTCATGGGGACTGAGAATGTATTTTATGGGGACTGAGAATGTGGTTCATGGGGACTGAGAATGTATTTTGTGGGGACTGAGAATGTGGTTCATGGGGACTGAGAATGTTTTATGGGGACTGAGAATGTGGTTCATGGGGACTGAGAATGTTTTATGGGGACTGAGAATGTGGTTCATGGGGACTGAGAATGTTTTATGGGGACTAAGAATGTGTTTTATGGGGACTCAGAATGTGGTTTATGGGGACTCAGAATGTGTTTTATGGGGACTCAGAATGTGGTTTATGGGGACTTAGAATGTGGTTTATGGGGACTTAGAACACCTAACTATCAAATAGTCAAAAAATATTTGAGGCAAATTATTTTTAAACACAATTCTGAAACTGTTATCGTCCCTTTTATATATATATCAGTTTCCAGTTATTTTCACCACAGCTCAGTTCCTCTATTTGCTGCTCAGTCATCAAATATTTCTGACTTCCTCAAACTGTTTGTCTGTGTTTTCTGTTTCAGAGAGTGTGGCGCAGAGACTTTCGTAAATTTTGCTTCGTTTGAAAGAGACGGAAAGCTTCCTTATAACTGGTAGGATCCTCCTCCTCTTGTTTATCATCTTCAAATCCCTGTGACATGTTTAAAACACATCTTTAAATCAGAAATGATGGAGCACCTGAGACCTGGTTTTGAGATCCAGTCCGCCTCAGAAACCACACATCCTCAGTTTGGATGTGGAATCCAGGCGCTGCAAACTCCCTCAGAGACCCAATCAGAGGCCTGGGGGGGGGGGGGGATTGAGGAGGCAGATCAAGGATTTGAACATGTAGCTACAGATTTTAGCTCGTTTATGGCGCTTTAATGACGATGATGATGGTGATGATGAGGATGATGATGATGAGCTCAGCCCCCCCACGTTGGCTTTGTTTGGACCAGCTGAAATGGGGTGTTTGCTGATGAAAGCTCAGGAAGTCCCTTAATCTCAGATTAAAGGGACAAAATGTTGTTTTTTGGAAGTTAAATTGTGTTAAATTCTACAAAACAAGAAATTTAAATTCACAGTTATTTATTCATTAAAATGAGACCGTTTTAGAATAAAAATGAAAACGTCTCATGTGGCTGATGGATCAGACTCAGTCCTACTCGTCTGTGATTAATATAACGGCTGAAAGACGGTCAGTTAAGGCAGAACCTTCCATCTGCTGTTGTATTTGACCTTCCATCATTAAATGTGTTGCTGTAGTCGTGTTAAAGACCTTCTGTGGATGTGAAGAGACGAGAGGACGTCACCACTGATGCAGATAAATGTGTGAAAACGAGATGCTCAGCACATCTGTATCTGAAAATGACCCTCATGAACAATAATAACGATTTTGTGCTTAATACATAAATAATTAAACAAATAGCACTACGCTTCTTATTATATCTTTTCTTTTGTATCCACATGATACAAAATGCAATTTGATTAGTTAATCCCAAAATGTGTTATCGTATCCCAAAAAATGTCCTAGATTTGAGACTAAACTAAAAACTAAAACCTAATTAATTATTGTTAATTATTGATAATTAATGTAAAAAATTATAAATGTTAAATGATAAATGTTAAATGTTAAATGATAAATGTTAAATGTTAAATGATAAATGTTAAATGTTAAATTGATAAATGATAAATGTTAAATGATAAATGATAAATGTTAAATTGATAAATGATAAATGTTAAATGATAAATGATAAATGATAAATGTTAAATTGATAAATGATAAATGTTAAATGATAAATGTTAAATGTTGTCTAAACACAAGCAGTCGTACAAAAACTGATGATTTATGTGATCAAAGTCAATAAGATAATGAATCTCATTTCAACCATCAGCTCCAACACAGTTTTTCATATTTGATACTACGGACACATTTCTGTTGTGTTAACGTTTCCTCTCTGGAGCTTCATGTTGAGGAAAACATGAAAAACTAAAACAAAGATGAAGTTATTCATACATTCATTCATTCAGCTATTATTGTATAATTTTACAAATAAATCAAGTAAAAGCAGAACAGCTGGAGGTGAAAGAGGGTTCGTTCTGCACGTTATTCTGCAGGTTTAAAGTATCTGCATCAGTGGCAACACGACCGTTAACGACATCGTCTGGGTTTTTTAATGTGGCCGTCACACGGTTTGACATCACCACCGAGTGACAGAATGTGGACTGTAGATGATGAAGCGTCCTGGCTGAGTGTTGCATTGTGGGCCGGGGCCCGGGAAGACGCGGTGATGTCACAGACTCGGGGCCGGAGGGTCGAGACAGAGCGGCCATTGACGTCCAGCAGCAGACAGACTCCTGTTGTCCTCCAGAGAGACAACGGAACACTTTCTGAAGCGCTGCATGATGCTTTAACTCTGTGTTCTGTGCTTCTTTACTAATGGAGCACCACGTTCTGTCCCCAACATGTCGCCACCTAGTGTCTGCTTTTCTTTATTTTCACTTGTTTGTGTTTTTATTTTTTTATTTGAACCCACTTCAGGCGAAGAAGCCTCTTTGCCTTCCTTACCCTACTGCCATCCTGCCTTTGGACTGACTATCTTTTGGCTTTTTATATTAATCCTTGGTAAGTAAGCCAAAAAACACTTCACTTCAGGGGCATGTCTGAGCAGAGCCACAGCCCACAGTATTGATCCGAGACATTGTTCCACAGTGTGGAGCCACCGGATCACCTCTGGATCCAGAACTAAAGCATGAGCCTGGCGATGTTCACTGTTCTCTTGTTGTCAACAAACTCCACGAAAAGACCAAAACCAACAATATATTTACAGATGTGGTGTACCTCAAGGCTCAATTCTCAATTCAAATGCTTCTCCTTAATTATTATTATTATTTATGCAGATGATATACAGTTGCCGACGCTAGTGATAGTTATTGTCTCTTTTCCCTCAAATACTGATATAGATATTACAAGATATCTTGTGATTTTGTTTCTTAGAAAGGATCAGTCTGTTGGGCCAAATAGTTTTACTATTTCAAACAAATCCCACGAAAAGACCAAAACCAACAATATATTTACAGATGTGGTGTACCTCAAGGCTCGATTCTGGGCCCTATTCTTTTCTTTTTTTCAATGCTTCTCCTTAATTAGTAGATAAAATATAGAATTCCATATTCATGCAGTTGTCAATGCTAGTGATAGTTACTGTCTGGTTGCCCTCAAATTCAGATTTGAGGAAAATAAGTGTTAGATATCTTGTTATCAGTCTGAGATGATTGTGTTAAACAAATCCCATGATAAGTGACCTCAGACGTTATGATTCAGGTTAAAATAAACCGTGATGACTGTTGGGAGGAAACAGGAAGTGAACCGCTTTATCTTCTGCTTATGTCCAAGGTTTTGTTAAGCCGTCCATTGAGCCCGACCTTTTTCCTCTACGGATGTTTAGTGTCTCTTGAACAACGTTCTCTGGTGGTCTAAAATCACAACTACTGTGACCACTAGAGGGTGCCGTCACCTGAACATAACGCATGTTGTTTTGGGGTATTTACTGTTGTTTTTCTTTGAGGGTAGTCTTGACATGGTTGACTGTAATAAACTGCTGCTTTAGCTACTTATCAGGCTGATTATGCCCTCATTATTGTTCTTCATTATTTTGTTATCGTCGGTTTGTCACCTGTGAACTCTGAATATTAAATCTGGTATTCCACAAGGATCTGTTGTTCTTAGTTTACATTAATTATCTTCCTTGGGTTTGTAAAAAAAATTCAGTGAGTGTGTTTAATTATGTTTTTGGACAATAGAGGAAGAAGATATACACAATACTTGTTAGTAGATTAATTCATTGTTGGTTTTAATCTGCACATGGGATTTGTTGACAAGAACAAAATATAGAATATCACCAGAGTTATACTGAAACACTTGAAAGCTGCATTTTAAAATAAAAATCCTTTAAAGTCCAGTTTGATTGACGGGGAAACAGGAAGTCAGCAGATAATTTTTTATGACATGTTGAACTTTGTCTTGCGATGCTGTGACTGTGGTCGAACTGTCAAAGTCACACTAACATGTTGGATGTAGCATGATGCTAACTGTTGATGCTAACTGTTGATGCTAACTGCTAACTGCTTTGCTCCATGTTTGGTCTCTGCATGCCATCTTTCTCTTTTTGTCTGTTCCACTTAAGAAGTAGAGGTTGAGTATGTAGCGCTGCTGTTAGCGTAGCTTTTATCTCCTGTATCAATTATTATTATTATTATTATGTAGATGTTATAAATTTGCATGTTGCTGGTTAAAGACACACTTGCTGACTACAGATTTGGAGATCTGTAACACAGTCAGTGAATCTTTGCTGATGCAGAAGCATGAAGCGTAAAAGATAAATGACTGTAAATGTAAAAATGCTGCATGTTTGTGGTTTGCATTAAGTGGTTTAAACAAATCACTGAGCATGATATTATTATTATGATATAGTTATTTTGAGGGTTTGACTGATGGAAGGTTCCATTCTGGCCTTTTATGGAAGTTTATGGCTGCCAATAATCAATAAAGTCAAGTTTGCACAAAATTTTAATTTTGAATTCATTTAAGTACTCTGATAATAAATAAAACTGCATTGGCAACAGAATGTGAAACTTAATTTTCCAATTTGCAAACATTTGTGCAACTTTAACCTGTAAAGGAAGTTGACATTTGAACTGTATATAAATACCCTTATTTAAAACCTGATTATTCATAATTGATACTAATAATAATATAATTTGCCTCTTAGGCCTTTTTTTTTTTTTTCTCTTTTAGCTAAAATTGGGATGAAAATCAAATTCACATTCAAAACCCAGTTTGCAATTTAGATTAAAAAATGTATTAAATGAAATGTAATATATGTTGTTTTATACATTAATGGAAGATTACCCTTTTCATGTGATTTAGTGATTGAATGAAGCCCTCTGAGGCAAATTTGTGATTTTGGGTTAAACTAAATAAATTGAATTGATTTAATTTTGATATTGGCAGACATTGAACACAGCAGGTGTCACCAAATAAACCCTGAAAGATAATAAGATGCTATGATTTAGTTCTCTGTATTTAACCACTTCAGCAAATTCAATGAAATAATATTATATTTTATGAAGAATTTAAATATATCAGCATTAATAAAGGCTTTAAATCCCACATCGGTCAAACCCTAATGTCTTAATATTATACAGTATCATATAGTATGTAATATAGTCGTCACCATGTTTGTATTTTATAGGAGCAAGACGGCTTTAAAGAAACGGAAGCTAACGAGGTAACGAGACTAAACTTCTGTGGCTTCTTCTTCTTTTATTTATGTATTTATGTATTTATGTATTTATGTTGTGTGTGTTTGCTGCTATCGCACTAATAACCTTCAGCCGGAAACAGAGAACATTTAAATTAAAACATTTAAAAAATGTTAAAAAATATTCAAACAGACAGAGAGCAAAGATGGATTAATAATTGTTTTAAAGCACAATAAAAACATATGAATATTGTCTTTATATTCATAGCAGACAAAAGTCCATTGACTTCCCTCTTCTTCCATATTTCTTCTTATTAAACCAACAGCTCACTCAGATGTGTTCTCCTCATCTATGATTCACATATTTAAATAAATCAAAGTTAGATTTAGATCTTTGGTGTGTGTGTGTGTGTGTGTGGACATTTGTTTGATATTTATGTTGTTGAATGTGTAAATATGAAGCAGTCATATTTATATTTGTATGTTTTATATATATATATATGTATCTATGTTATATTTATATATATATTTATATTTGTATGTTTTATATATATATGTATCTATGTTATATTTATATATATATTTATATTTGTATGTTTTATATATATATATGTATCTATGTTATATTTATATATATATTTATATTTGTATGTTTTATATATATATATGTATCTATGTTATATTTATATATATATTTATATTTGTATGTTTTATATATATATATATGTATCTATGTTATATTTATATATATATTTATATTTGTATGTTTTATATATATATATATGTATCTATGTTATATTTATATATATATTTATATTTGTATGTTTTATATATATATATATGTATCTATGTTATATTTATATATATATTTATATTTGTATGTTTTATATATATATATATGTATCTATGTTATATTTATATATATATTTGTATGTTTTATATATATATATATGTATTTATTTCTGTTGTCTTATTTCAGTCCCGTGCAGCTGGACGACTTTGACGCGTACTTCAAAGAAATGAGCAAAGACTCGGCCTACAAGTTCTCTCTGCAGTTTGAGGTACAGCAGGTCCAGACCAGACCAGCTGGTTCAGACCAGACCAGAAGGTCCAGACCAGACCAGCTGGTTCAGACCAGACCAGAAGGTTCAGACCAGCTGCTTCAGACCAGCTGGTTCAGGCCAGAAGGTTCAAACCAGAAGGTTCAGACTAGAAGGTTCAGAATAGAAGGTTCAGACCAGAAGGTTCAAACCAGAGCAGAAGGTTCAGACCAGACCAGCAGGTTCAGACCAGAATGTTCCGACCAGCAGGTTCAAACAGACTAGAAGGTTCAGACCAGCAGGTTCAAACAGACTAGAAGGTTCAGACCAGCAGGTTCAAACAGACTAGAAGGTTTCGGACCAGAAGGTTCAGACTAGAAGGTTCAGAATAGAAGGTTCAGACCAGAATGTTCAAACCAGACCAGCAGGTTCAGACCAGCAGGTTCAAACAGACTAGAAGGTTCGGACCAGAAGGTTCAGACTAGAAGGTTCAGACC
Source organism: Leptoclinus maculatus (assembly GCA_032191485.1). Lineage (NCBI taxonomy): Eukaryota > Metazoa > Chordata > Actinopteri > Perciformes > Stichaeidae > Leptoclinus > Leptoclinus maculatus. Next base: position 241,091 of record JAVDOI010000168.1, read on the forward strand.
AGCAGTTTCAGACCAGCTGATTCAGGTTCCCTGTTAACGTTCACTCATTGTGTTTTTAGGAGCTGAAGAGTGTCGGTCTGGATCTTTCCCATGATGCAGCAGACCTGCCCATCAACAGGCCCAAGAACAGATACACCAACATCCTCCCCTGTGAGTCACTGACCGCAAAGCATCATGGGAAAAAGAGGACGAGCTCACCAAACTAAAGAGCTACAATTATATTAATGAAATGTGAAGTTAGGATCATCAAACAGATTTATGGATGAAAGTCACACTAACGAGTTTACTCGTATCACAGAAGCACATGAATGTTTCAATCTTTAAATCTTTTATCTCCAGACGACTTCAGTCGGGTGAAGTTGATCTCGATGCACGACGATGAAGGTTCAGATTACATCAACGCCAACTACATACCTGTGAGTATAAATATATATACATATATACATGTATTTAACTTTTAATATGATTTACTTCGTAGTTTTTCAGTGGTGGAATAATTATTCATATATATTACTTACAGTAAAAGTACTTATAGCACAGTGTACAAATACTCTGGTACAATAAAAGTACTAATACCATACTGTAAAAATACTATGTAACAGTAAAAGTACTAGTACCGCACAGTAACAATACTGCATTCAGAATATTATTAGGTAAATGGTCCCATGTTACCTGTATAATATACAGTGTACTGTGTATTGTAATATTTCACAGTACATCAAGTCATTATAGTAAATTGTACAATTATAGTTTCTTCTGTTTTCATTAATATTTTATAAAATGATCAAATGTTTAAAGAATAAAATCTGAATCTGTAAAGTAACTAAAGCTGTCAAATAGAGGAAGTAAAAAGTACTATCTTTCCTTCTGACATGTAGTAGAGTAAAAGTATATGAAGTAGAAAGTATCAGGAAAATGAAATACTCAAGTAAAGTAAAAGAACATAAATTGTACTCAGTGAAAGAAAATAAATACTTTATTGTTTAGAATCGTCTCTGAATTCACTTTATTATTATTTATATATTAATGACTGACGATATTTGTTCATGACAGTAAAAGTGTGTATTTTGTAACTTTCAGGGGTACAAAAATACAAAAGAGTACATCGCCACTCAGGGTCCGCTACCGGAGACTCGTAATGATTTCTGGAAGATGGTTCTTCAGGAAAAATGTCCGATCGTCGTGATGCTGACTCAGTGTAACGAGCGGAGGAGGGTGAGTACTTTAATCTAGTACTAGTACACATGTGAGGGTGGGTACTTTAATCTAGTACTAGTACACATGTGAGGGTGAGTACTTTAATCTAGTACTAGTACACATGTGAGGGTGAGTACTTTAATCTAGTACTAGTACACATGTGAGGGTGAGTACTTTAATCTAGTACTAGTACACATGTGAGGGTGGGTACTTTAATCTAGTACTAGTACACATGTGAGGGTGAGTACTTTAATCTAGTACTAGTACACATGTGAGGGTGGGTACTTTAATCTAGTACTAGTACACATGTGAGGGTGGGTACTTTAATCTAGTACTAGTACACATGTGAGGGTGAGTACTTTAATCTAGTACTAGTACACATGTGAGGGTGAGTACTTTAATCTAGTACTAGTACACATGTGAGGGTGGGTACTTTAATCTAGTACTAGTACACATGTGAGGGTGAGTACTTTAATCTAGTACTAGTACACATGTGAGGGTGGGTACTTTAATCTAGTACTAGTACACATGTGAGGGTGAGTACTTTAATCTAGTACTAGTACACATGTGAGGGTGAGTACTTTAATCTAGTACTAGTACACATGTGAGGGTGGGTACTTTAATCTAGTACTAGTACACATGTGAGGGTGAGTACTTTAATCTAGTACTAGTACACATGTGAGGGTGGGTACTTTAATCTAGTACTAGTACACATGTGAGGGTGAGTACTTTAATCTAGTACTAGTACACATGTGAGGGTGGGTACTTTAATCTAGTACTAGTACACATGTGAGGGTGAGTACTTTAATCTAGTACTAGTACACATGTGAGGGTGAGTACTTTAATCTAGTACTAGTACACATGTGAGGGTGAGTACTTTAATCTAGTACTAGTACACATGTGAGGGTGAGTACTTTAATCTAGTGCTAGTACACATGTGAGGGTGGGTACTTTAATCTAGTACTAGTACACATGTGAGGGTGAGTACTTTAATCTAGTACTAGTACACATGTGAGGGTGGGTACTTTAATCTAGTACTAGTACACATGTGAGGGTGAATACTTTAATCTAGTACTAGTACACATGTGAGGGTGAGTACTTTAATCTAGTACTAGTACACATGTGAGGGTGGGTACTTTAATCTAGTACTAGTACACATGTGAGGGTGAGTACTTTAATCTAGTACTAGTACACATGTGAGGGTGGGTACTTTAATCTAGTACTAGTACACATGTGAGGGTGAGTACTTTAATCTAGTACTAGTACACATGTGAGGGTGAGTACTTTAATCTAGTACTAGTACACATGTGAGGTACTTGTACTTTATGAAACATTTTTTACAAGATTAGTTCAAACCATTAGTCCATTAATCAATGAATGTATTAATACATTAGTCAATTAATCAATTAAGTAATTAATACATTAGTCAATTAATCAATTAAGTAATTAATACATTAGTTCATTCATCAATTCACCAATTAGTGACAGAAATGAATGTGATGTGTTTTGATTGAAGTTGATTCCAGATGTAACAATGTTACATGTACTATATTAATTATTATGAATAAATACATCATATCTGATGATATATTAATATATTATTACATATTAATATAATATATATACTATATTTCCAGGTGTATTATTATATTATGTATTATATATATTAATATATTATATATACATTTAGTGTGTTCCAGGTGAAGTGTATTAATATACTATATTAATATATTATATATACTATATGTTCCAGGTGAAGTGCGACCACTACTGGCCGTTCACAGATGAACCCGTGATGTACGGAGAGATCAGTGTGGAGATGCTTTCTGAGTCAGAGTCTCCAGAGTGGACCATCAGGAAGTTCAGACTGGGATACGTGAGAACCAGTTTCTCACCCTCTGGGTCGGGGCTCAGTACGGGGTCCAGGACTTCATCGTGTTTAAGGTCTGAGCGCCTCGGTGGTCTTTGTCTCCCCCTGCAGGCCGACGAGTCTCAGGACGTCCTCCACCTGAACTACACCTCGTGGCCCGACCACGGCGTCCCCACGGTCAACGCCATCGAGAGCATCCTGCAGTTCGTCCACATCGTCCGTCAGCAGGCCAACCGGACCAGAGACCCCGTCATCGTCCACTGCAGGTCTGTGTATACATGTGTACATATATACATATATATATACACAGCATTCTAACTCTGGATGTTTAGATGACAAAAGTTTATCATTTCTCATGTTTAGTAAACAAGAAAATATATACACAGATACAAACATATTCATTATTATTTAAAAGCTGATTACTTCTGAGTGATTAAAGTAGAGAATTGAGTTTTAGAAGAAAACTTTTATCGTGTGACGTCATTGATAAACAATAATATATTCATTATGTATTATTATTCAGAGTACAGTACGATCATTAAACCACAGAACAAACAGACCGTTAGACAGATGGAGTGATGATGTCATCCACATTGCTGAGGTCTAACCTCTGTGTCTGGGCTTCAGTGCCGGAGTGGGCCGGACCGGGACCTTCATGGCTCTGGACCGTCTGATGCAGCACATCAGAGAACACGAGTTTGCAGACATCCTGGGGATGGTGTCCGAGATGCGGTCCCACCGTCTGTCTATGGTCCAGACTGAGGTGAGCTGAAGGAACCGTGTTAGTGTAGACCTGGTTCGGGTGTCCAGACCTGAGACCCGTTGACCTCACAGGTGTGAGTCTGTGTTCTGTCGACAGGAGCAGTACGTGTTCATCCATCAGTGCGTCCTGTTGATGTGGCAGAAGAAGAAGCAGCAGTCCATCACCTCTGATGTCATCTACGAGAACGCCAGCAAGACATAAAGATGGAGTCAGACGTGAGTCGGTGACATCACACTATGACATCATATACTACGATGCTTTAATGACATTTTAAGGATTTATGGAAATTTTATAGCTGGAAAAGAAAAACAAACAAAAGATCTGTGCATTCCTGTGCACTCTTTTTAATTTCCATCAGGAGAAATGTAAACAGCAGCCACAAAACAATTCTTTGGGCAATATGGTAAAGATCTTAACTCTCGATGTACCATCAGAGAAACACTGTGATCGTCTCTATGTCTGAACACCAAACACCACTGATGTCCTCTGTCCTCCAGTCAACGATGGAGCAACGTCTCAGTAAAGATGTTGGCTTGGTATCAAGTTATAATTAAGCCGAGGGAAAAAAAGTCATAAAAAAGTTTTAATCTCAATGGGACTCACCTGGTTATTAAATAAAGGTTAGTATAGTGAGTTAGTATAGACTCACCTGGTTATTAAATAAAGGTTAGTATAGTGAGTTAGTATAGACTCACCTGGTTATTAAATAAAGGTTAGTATAGTGAGTTAGTATAGACTCACCTGGTTAAATAAAGGTTAGTATAGTGAGTTAGTATAGACTCACCTGGTTAAATAAAGGTTAGTATAGTGAGTTAGTATAGACTCACCTGGTTAAATAAAGGTTAGTATAGTGAGTTAGTATAGACTCACCTGGTTAAATAAAGGTTAGTATAGTGAGTTAGTATAGACTCACCTGGTTAAATAAAGGTTAGTATAGTGAGTTAGTATAGACTCACCTGGTTAAATAAAGGTTAGTATAGTGAGTTAGTATAGACTCACCTGGTTATTAAATAAAGGTTAGTATAGTGAGTTAGTATAGACTCACCTGGTTAAATAAAGGTTAGTATAGTGAGTTAGTATAGACTCACCTGGTTATTAAATAAAGGTTAGTATAGTGAGTTAGTATAGACTCACCTGGTTATTAAATAAAGGTTAGTATAGTGAGTTAGTATAGACTCACCTGGTTATTAAATAAAGGTTAGTATAGTGAGTTAGTATAGACTCACCTGGTTAAATAAAGGTTAGTATAGTGAGTTAGTATAGACTCACCTGGTTATTAAATAAAGGTTAGTATAGTGAGTTAGTATAGACTCACCTGGTTAAATAAAGGTTAGTATAGTGAGTTAGTATAGACTCACCTGGTTATTAAATAAAGGTTAGTATAGTGAGTTAGTATAGACTCACCTGGTTAAATAAAGGTTAGTATAGTGAGTTAGTATAGACTCACCTGGTTATTAAATAAAGGTTAGTATAGTGAGTTAGTATAGACTCACCTGGTTAAATAAAGGTTAGTATAGTGAGTTAGTATAGACTCACCTGGTTATTAAATAAAGGTTAGTATAGTGAGTTAGTATAGACTCACCTGGTTAAATAAAGGTTAGTATAGTGAGTTAGTATAGACTCACCTGGTTATTAAATAAAGGTTAGTATAGTGAGTTAGTATAGACTCACCTGGTTAAATAAAGGTTAGTATAGTGAGTTAGTATAGACTCACCTGGTTAAATAAAGGTTAGTATAGTGAGTTAGTATAGACTCACCTGGTTATTAAATAAAGGTTAGTATAGTGAGTTAGTATAGACTCACCTGGTTATTAAATAAAGGTTAGTATAGTGAGTTAGTATAGACACACCTGGTTATTAAATAAAGGTTAGTATAGTGAGTTAGTATAGACTCACCTGGTTAAATAAAGGTTAGTATAGTGAGTTAGTATAGACTCACCTGGTTAAATAAAGGTTAGTATAGTGAGTTAGTATAGACTCACCTGGTTAAATAAAGGTTAGTATAGTGAGTTAGTATAGACTCACCTGGTTATTAAATAAAGGTTAGTATAGTGAGTTAGTATAGACACACCTGGTTATTAAATAAAGGTTAGTATAGTGAGTTAGTATAGACTCACCTGGTTAAATAAAGGTTAGTATAGTGAGTTAGTATAGACTCACCTGGTTAAATAAAGGTTAGTATAGTGAGTTAGTATAGACTCACCTGGTTAAATAAAGGTTAGTATAGTGAGTTAGTATAGACTCACCTGGTTAAATAAAGGTTAGTATAGTGAGTTAGTATAGACTCACCTGGTTAAATAAAGGTTAGTATAGTGAGTTAGTATAGACTCACCTGGTTAAATAAAGGTTAGTATAGTGAGTTAGTATAGACTCACCTGGTTAAATAAAGGTTAGTATAGTGAGTTAGTATAGACTCACCTGGTTATTAAATAAAGGTTTAAAAAAAAATAAAAATAAAAATAGTATAGTATGTCAAAAAAAGTAATATCGAAAAAAGCACTTCCTGTGATCTGATTGGCTGAAAGGATTTCGACAAACTCTAAGAAACCTGCAGAGTAACAAATAAACAGATATTAAACTAAAAACTTTCACCAGTTTCAATAAAAACAACTTTAAAAACCCCGTGACTGAATCCCTTCTCCTTGTCTTGCAGGCTGCAATCACAGCCGACCTCCTGAGCTTCAGGCGTCCGTCCTCTGCAGAAGAAGATCCGCTTCATCATCAGTATCACAAAAACAAAAACAAAAGAATCCAGTTTTGGTTTGAATTGGTGTTTCAGTTTTGGGATGGAGATTTGCCTTAAGGAGCCTTCACTGATCCACAAACCCCGAACCCCCCCGAACCTGGACTGACTCAGCGTCAACGTGGGCCGGGAGGGGTCGGAGGTCATCCGGCTCTGTCCTGTGATTGGATGTCCACACTGTGTCCGTCCCCGTGGAGGCGGCGTTACCGAGTCAGCAGTTTTTCTTCTTTTCTTTCTTGTTTTTAATCTCAGGAGCAGCTGAAGAAGAAACCCAGCGAGCACATCGGCCTCTTCCTCCGTTTCCAAACCTCCTCATTTGTTAGTTCCACCTTCTCACTGCTCTCCTGGTTCAGTAGATTTAATGAATCTTCTCTAACATGCTAACAAACTGCCAGGAGACGATCCTCACTGAACGAACCCAGAAAGAAGTTCTCGAAGAAAGAAGAGCACAAAGTTTACTTCACTGATGTTTAATTGATGAGTTTTCTGCAGCTTTTTTAATTCAACGCTAAAAACATTAAGTAACAAAATCCATTCGTCAATTAAATCGAAAGTCAATCATCAAAGTATTTTGGATCAGATTTCATGAATTGCTGCTCGACTCACTTTTTGACTCCTGAACGTGTGAATGTTTGCTGAGTCAGCACAAAATAAAGAGAGTTGAAGTGAACAAACTTCTCTGAGGATGACGATCGTCGCTGTCGGAGCTTCTTCAGAGTCACTGGTTCAGAGCTGAGATGAACTCTGAGATGAACTCTGAACTCTGAGATGAACTCTGAACTCTGAGATGAACCTGAAGCTTCTCTGAGGTTCAAGGATCAAAAGGATCAAAAGTGGCTGAAGACGAACAAACTGACAAAACCTCCAACAAACGATATCGACTTCCTTTCTGCTGAATAGACAGAAACATATCTGAAGGCCGGCCCGAAACCTTTCTGAGCTTTTCTTCCATCAAATTACCGAAACATAAGAAAAGGTGCAACTTTGATTCATGACAATACAGCTAATAAACTAATAAATACGAGACAGAACAAATATAAAATGATCAAAAATAGTTTGACTTCATTCCTCTGCCGTCGTTACAAAAGTTTAAAGAGCATCAAAATATTTATTTTAATCTTCAAACATTTCAGGTTATAAACCACAAAGTTAAACAACGCTCACAAAATGTGGTAAAGCACCAAAAATACAGAACAATTATATTGTGTCAATTTGTTTTGATGACAAATTACAAATATAATTTATGACACAGAGACATTTGTAATAAAAATGTTCCCTTTATAATGGAAAATTATGATTATTGTATTAAATCATAAATTGTCTACGAATTGTTAAAATATGCACAAATGTTTTTGTTTTAATCTCAAAATTGGAAATCACCAAATTTTGTTTCAAATAGAACAATTCAGTTTTATAATCCTACAATTTGATTTAATCGGTAGAATTTGTTATAATGCCCCAAATAACAAATATTGTGTCGCGCTTCTAAAATCTAAGAATGTGGTTAAAAAAACACATCTGGTTCTAAATTGTTACTTTTCTTTAAAAAACACCAATATTTGGTGTTTTTTAGTGAGTTAATTTGAAAATTCGAACAAAAAGCTGCAGAAATGTTTCTGAATTTAAAAGACGTTTTAATAATAAATAAATAATAAATCAGTGAATGTTAACAGTAAAAAACATAATTCTGATTTGAAAATGAATCACTTTTGGATTTTGTCCCGGGTCAAACATTTGTCTTAAAAACACGAATATTGTTCATAAAATAGTTTCTTTTAGTCATCAGATCAACTTATTAACAATTCTTTAGTAACATTTCTTCCTTCATGACTTTACAGAATGTTTACTGCGTTCAGGAAGTTCAGCGTGTCGCCAAAATAAGAGCGCAGAGTTCAACGACTTAAAAACATTAAAGGTCCAAAAAACATCGCATTGGGTCTTTTAACTATTTACTGCCAACAATCAGTCGAGTCGTTTAAACACCAGTAAAATAAAGTTTGTAGTTAGTTCCATTAATCAACATTTTTCTAGTTTCTGTGAATCTTTGTTTTCGTTTAAATAAAGATTATTAGTTTAGTTTGGAATTCTTTCAATCTTTAGTTTAAACAAAACTTCTCAAATACATCAGAGTATAATATTTAATATTAAACAGCTTCATATTTTGCCTGAAAAATGGTATAAAAAATGTGTAACTTTAAATTAGTAACTAAACTAAAATAAGATTTCAAAGAATGAAACTAATTAAAGAAACAGCTGATATTGTTTTGATACTTTTTAACTGATTAGTACAAAATGTTTTCAAGAAAAAAGCCATTTTCTTCTAAAAAGATGTTTTAGGAACTCAAAATGAATTTCAAAATAAAACAAAATGCCCCACAAATTGTTTATGATCGCAAATCTTTGTACAATCCATAAAGTTTTCATAATTTGTTTAATATTGATTTAGCACCTTGAATACTTTGTATCTAATTAGTGAAATAAAGGAAGAACTCATGAATGTGTGAAATGATTCGTGGCCTTGAGGCTCAAACTGAAGTCTTTTCACTATTAATATCAAACGTACTGTAAATATTAATATTAATACTGCTTATTGTTTCTACTCGTCATTACTCAGTAACTCTGTGGAACTGTTGCTTTAGAGGTTTCTTTTTTTAAACTTGTATCTGTGAATCATCAGCTGAGCCACAAGTTCAGGAAACGTCGACTCGGAGAAAAAAACGCACTTTGTTAGAAATAAACCTGCAGACGACGTCTCTGAACTCTAGATTCTCTCTCTTCGTGTTTCAACGTGTTCGTCTTTGGTGCCATTTTATTGTACATTTGTGTCACTTAAAATTTGAGGGACGATTTCAAACTGAGATCGTCGTCACAGTTTTAATGTGTGTTAAAAAATAAAATGTTGCAGTTACATTTGTCCTGGTTCACTTATTTTATGGGTCAAGGTATTAATATATATATATATATATATATAAATAAATATAAATATATATATTAGGGTTAACCCTGACCCTGAATGATCGGAGGAGAATTTATAGTTTTAATAGATTTTTATGACCGACATTGTGATTTAAATCGTGGTTATTATTTATACATTACACTACAGGCCTATAATTATATACACACATAAATATGTATATATATTGTACAGTGTATTTATATGTCTGTATAGTTTTCACACTGCTGCCAAACAATCACAAGTTACTTTTGTTTCGTCCGATAGAATAATTAAAGCTTTTTGTTTCGTTAGTCAAGCAGATAAAAGTTAACATTTAATAATATGTGACATTAGTAGTGAAGTTAACATTACTCAGTTATATTTGAATTTCATCAGTTACAATTATCACATTCAAGTTTGTGTCCCCAAATTAGTTTTCATCAGAACTTTTGAGTAGCATATTGATCTAATATTGACAAAAAATTCGGTAAAACCCCAACAAACGTAAACGTTATAAAGAACAAAACCAAATTAAATGATTTGAATTAGTAAACTTTTAAATTTGGACTAGCTCACATATATGTTATATTAGAGGAATATTTGACATACAACACTAAAACTGAAAATCACAGCCAACGTAATTTTAGCTTCTTATGCTAACGTAACTTTAGCTTCTTATGCTAACACAACATTAGCTTCACAGACGTTTCACAGCTCCGAATCCTGGAGGTATAAAATCAAAGTTTAAAATGTTAGAATGATGAATTTAAATTGACAAACTTTTAAACTTAGACTCCCGACAGCTTTGTTCAACAACTCCAGTATTTACACTCAGAGCTAGCTAGCTACTTGCTAGCTACATAGCTAGCTAGCTTCCTGATGAAACAGACTCAGTTGGCGTTCCTTACCTGTAAAAAGACATTCTGCGACTCTCTAACCAACCTTGGGTTGAACAAAAGTAAACTATCATTCAGAATGAGTTTTAATAATCAGACGATATCCTTTTAATGTTGTTTAGTCAACTTAAAATAAACCGTTAAATAACTTCTGACGACAGCAAAGCTAACGAAATAATTCCCTCCATTTAACCAAACAATCTATAATCAGTTTTCTAAGCATAAGTACCAAATCAACTGCTTGGTGTTAACTGGTAGAATAATCATTTAAAGTATCAATGACTTTATATTTATTTTTGGACCATAAGAGCACGACTTTAAACTCAACTAAATTCAGACAGCGGCTACATTTGTGGCTTTAATCTCAGATTATTTGTGAGTTTGTTCTCGTAGATTTACGATTTTTATCTTAAATTGTGAAATTCTCTTCAGAATTCCCCCGGCTCTTTTTCTTTAATAACCTCCAGCGGCTCTTTTATGTCGTAATAACTAAGATTAAGTAAAGAAAAGTATGAACCTCAGTTTTAGTCTTTATCAAAATAAAAAACGGGGCACAACGTAAAACTGGGTTTGTCTTTACGGAGACTTTGTTGGAGTAACAAAAACTCAAAGATAAGAAATTATTTTTATAAATGTTTTATTGCAGAATGAGCAGATTTATATGGAAAAAGGCACCAATGAAAACTAAAAACATACAAATACATTTCTGTCTGTTGGCTTCTAGAACTGTTTGAGTACACGGACGGTTCACTAAATACACAAACGTTACTCTCATTAAATACTCAGCTGTAATCATCATTAGTGTTATTCTACAGTGTCGTACTACAGAAAATAATCATTTGTTTTTCCTCCGTTCATTTCTTTAAACTCGGCAGAAAACCTTAAGAGCATGAGTGGAAAACAAAATCAATACAATCAATCGATGCCACAGTGAGCAAAGAACGTACGTATCTTTCTTCAAAGCATATATATATACATATATATATACATATATATACATATAACCTATGTTCCCAAAGCGTAAGTTCCCAAAGTCCTATGTTCCAGACGTGATGATGTCACACATGATGATGTCACACGTGATGATGCAAGTTGACTGACAGGACTAAACACCTGTTATTGTGGGCGGAGCCTGAAGCGAACACATTCGTCATGTTTGAGGTCAGCAGACTACATTCATCTGTGTTTAAACTTCTGAATCATTTACAGGTTTGATTCTAGAAATAATAGTTACATCTTTATTATTTATTGTGCAAAAATGCTGATCATCAAATCTAATGATGACATCACTAACTCTAAATCACATGATGTCCTTAAATAAAAGATTATTATAAAGTTATTGTGAATTTCAAGAAAAGGATTTTAACTTATTTACTTCTTCAGTCGATCAGTTCTATTTTCAATTATATTAAACTTTTGACAAAACCATAAAACACAAAGATTATATATTATATACTATGAATATAATTCAGTGAGACAGTTATATTTATCAGTCTATTAATAGAACAATTTATTCCAACATTCTCTTAATTCCTTCAGTTTTCTGTACAAACCATCAAACTTCATTTAAACTACAAGTCCCAGTTTGTGCCTCTCGTTTATCTTCAAGTCACAGAATCAATGATTTCTTCTTTTAGTACGTATATTATTTACATTATTGTATATTCTCTTATGGAAGCTGGTTTACTACTTAAATGTTTTTATCTCGACATGTTAAAGTAGTTTGTTTTCTCAGAATCTGGTTTAAACCAGGAGACCAGGAGACCACCGGCCAGAGCAAACTGGACTGTTTTGGGTTTCATCCAGTCGTCATCCTCCGGTTCTTTAAAGTGAAGTCGTTGCTTCATGTGTTAAAGCTGCATTCTCTCTAGTGTCCACCAGGGGGCGACTCCTCTGGTTCTATAGAAGTCTATGAGAAAATGACTCTACTTCTCTCTTGATTTATTACCTCAGTAAACATTGTAAACATGAGTTTATGGTCTCAATCTCTAGTTTCAAGTCTTCTTCAATACAGCATGATGTTCATTTAGTACATTATGGTCCATTTAGAGTCAAACAGACCATAAAGCAGGGGATGCTTTAGGGCGGGGCTTACAGTGATTGACAGGTCTCTAATAGACCATAAAGCAGGGGATGCTTTAGGGCGGGGCTTACAGTGATTGACAGGTCTCTAATAGACCATAAAGCAGGGGATGCTTTAGGGCGGGGCTTACAGTGATTGACAGGTCTCTAACAGACCATAAAGCAGGGGATGCTTTAGGGCGGGGCTTACAGTGATTGACAGGTCTCTAATAGACCATAAAGCAGGGGATGCTTTAGGGGCGGGGCTTACAGTGATTGACAGGTCTCTAACAGACCATAAAGCAGGGGATGCTTTAGGGCGGGGCTTACAGTGATTGACAGGTCTCTAATAGACCATAAAGCAGGGGATGCTTTAGGGCGGGGCTTACAGTGATTGACAGGTCTCTAATAGACCATAAAGCAGGGGATGCTTTAGGGCGGGGCTTACAGTGATTGACAGCTTGATGTTAATGACGAGAGGCACAAACCACCAGCTGTTATTATTTAATAATTAATAATTATTATTTAACACAGAGGCTTCAACATGGAAGAATATTCTAAATGTTCTACGGAGACGAGCTGAGGAGCTCCTGTCGCCTCCTCATGATCTCCTCAAACTCTGCCTGGTCCACCGCCGCCTGAGGAGGAAACAGGAGGCTGCAGTGTGAAGGGAGTAAGAGTGAGAGTAAAGGAAGGAGGGAAGGAAGTGGAGCTCAGTGGGCGTTTCCTTCATCAAAAGACTCCACTCCTGAATCACAGGCTGCTAGTTTCTCCTGTCGCCTCCTCATGATCTCCTGGAGCTCAGAACCTGAACCTCTCTGAGGAGACGACAGGGGAGGAGGGAGGAGACAGGGGAGAAAACAGGGGAGAAGGGAGGAGACACAGGGAGGAGGGAGGAGGGAGGAAACGAGAGCAGAGGAGACAGGGGAGGAGACGAGGAGGGAGGAGACAGGGGAGGAAACAGGGGAGAAGGGAGGAGACACAGAGAGGAGGGAGGCGACGAGAGGAGAGGAGACACAGAGAGGAGGGAGGAGGGAGGAAACAAGAGAAGAGGAGACAGGGGAGGAGACGAGGAGGGAGGAGACAGGGGAGGAGACGAGAGCAGAGGAGACAAACAGCTGGTTAGAAAGTGGAAACTGTTTCTACTGAGATGATAAAGAACCTCAAGAAGCTGCTGCAGGAAGCTGTGAAGAGCAGGAGGCATGCTGGGTAATGTAGTTCTACTAAGTACTCTAAAACTGGTCCCACAAAGGTCTGTTTTATTATTGTCATTTACTAATTTCTGATTCTTTATTTCTCTATTTTTTTATGTATGTAGAAAAAATAAAAGAAAAAAATAAAATAAAATTCTTTAGAACTGTAGACGTTTTATATTTATTCAATTATATATATATATATATATATATATATATATGTCTTGATTTAAGCTTTTGTGTATTTATTGTTAATTAAGTGACCTTTGTCCTCTTTTGTTTCTTTTATTTGATTGTCGACGTCTTTGTGCGACCAGAACTTATATATTGATAATGAATTACATCATGAGGCAGACATCTTTATGATCAGCTGACTGCTAATCAATGCTAAGCTAACACACGTTTATCAAGAGAAGATCTACATCTTGGTCTCTACGGGTGGGGGGGCGGGGTCAGAGGTTCTGGATCTGGTGCATTCTGGGAGCTTAAGGAGGACTTAACTGTTCGGCCACAGCAGGGAGAGAAATACTACCTTAAAACAACCTTAATACTACCTTAAAACTACATTAAAATGCTGCTAAACAAGAAATGACCAGAGCTTTGTTCTGACGGACAGAATCAGGACATTCATTTATTCTAATTTAATTAATATGAAAACTTAAAACACCTCATGTGGTGCTTTGAAGATCACAGACTAGAACACGACTAGGACTCGTGGTTTTAGTTTAATTTGGTCTTTAGTTGATCAATAAACAAGTGACCTCACATATTAATAAAGAGCGAGAAAAGGACAGTTTAAAGTCTAAAGTCTAAAGTCAGGACTAACTAGTCCCAAGTCAGGACCAGCTAGTCCCAAGTCAGGACCAACTAGTCCTAAATCAGGACCAACTAGTCCCAAGTCAAGACCAGCTAGTCCCAAGTCAAGACCAGCTAGTCCCAAATCAGGACCAGCTAGTCCCAAGTCAGGACCAGCTAGTCCCAAGTCAGGACCAACTAGTCCTAAATGCTGATAAAAACCAGGAGTCTTAATCTGAGTCCCTTTATAATCAGCTGTTCCTTAAATGTGTCCATCAGAAGAAGGTCTGTCTGAGAACTCGATACCTGAATGAACGTAGTGACAGATTCAGAAGATCAAAGGAGGGTCAGAAGAAAACCTGCAGTGGAAATAGACACCAAACACCTTTTGGGGGACAGGAAGCTCAAAGACACAAAAGAGTCTCAACAGAGTGGATTTCACCTGATAAACACCTGAGGAGGGGCGGTTTTAATATGAATAGATATATATAGACTTATTCTGAAAATATTAGGACTTTATTCTGAAAATAAAAGGACTTTAAAAAAAAAAAACACAGTTTCAGGTGTTTTGGTGTTGATGACATCACATGTGATGACATCACGTGTGACCTGTGACACTCACCTCCAGCGCTGCCTTCTGGACGGTGACCTGGCTGAAGACTCGAGCTCCGTCGTCGGGACAAACCGTCTTCAGCTCCTCTTTGTTGAGAGAGAAGAGCTGAGCTCCAGTCAGGACGCCGAGGCTGGTGATGGTGCTGCAGGAGAGACAGACAGGTGTGAGACAGGACACAAGAGACACACAGACAGGTGTGAGACAGGACACAGGAGACACACAGGCAGGTGTGAGACAGGACACAAGAGACACACAGGCAGGTGTGAGACAGGACACAGGAGACACACAGGCAGGTGTGAGACAGGACACAAGAGACACACAGGCAGGTGTGAGACAGGACACAAGAGACACACAGGCAGGTGTGAGACAGGACACAAGAGACACACAGGCAGGTGTGAGACAGGACACAGGAGACACACAGACAGGTGTGAGACAGGACACAGGAGACACACAGGCAGGTGTGAGACAGGACACAAGAGACACACAGACAGGTGTGAGACAGGACACAGGAGACACACAGACAGGTGTGAGACAGGACACAGGAGACACACAGACAGGTGTGAGACAGGACACAAGAGACACACAGGCAGGTGTGAGACAGGACACAAGAGACACACAGGCAGGTGTGAGACAGGACACAGGAGACACACAGGCAGGTGTGAGACAGGACACAAGAGACACACAGACAGGTGTGAGACAGGACACAGGAGACACACAGACAGGTGTGAGACAGGACACAGGAGACACACAGACAGGTGTGAGACAGGACACAAGAGACACACAGGCAGGTGTGAGACAGGACACACAGGAGACACAAAGGCAGGTGTGAGACAGGACACAGGAGACACACAGGCAGGTGTGAGACAGGACACAAGAGACACACAGACAGGTGTGAGACAGGACACACAGGAGACACACAGGCAGGTGTGAGACAGGACACAGGAGACACACAGGCAGGTGTGAGACAGGACACAGGAGACACACAGGCAGGTGTGAGACAGGACACAAGAGACACACAGACAGGTGTGAGACAGGACACACAGGAGACACACAGACAGGTGTGAGACAGGACACAAGAGACACACAGGCAGGTGTGAGACAGGACACACAGGAGACACAAAGGCAGGTGTGAGACAGGACACAAGAGACACACAGGCAGGTGTGAGACAGGACACAAGAGACACACAGGCAGGTGTGAGACAGGACACAAGAGACACACAGGCAGGTGTGAGACAGGACACAGGAGACACACAGACAGGTGTGAGACAGGACACAGGAGACACACAGACATGTGTGAGACAGGACACAAGAGACACACAGACAGGTGTGAGACAGGACACAAGAGACACACAGGCAGGTGTGAGACAGGACACACAGGAGACACACAGACAGGTGTGAGACAGGACACAAGAGACACACAGGCAGGTGTGAGACAGGACACACAGGAGACACAAAGGCAGGTGTGAGACAGGACACAGGAGACACACAGGCAGGTGTGAGACAGGACACAAGAGACACACAGACAGGTGTGAGACAGGACACACAGGAGACACACAGGCAGGTGTGAGACAGGACACAGGAGACACACAGGCAGGTGTGAGACAGGACACAGGAGACACACAGGCAGGTGTGAGACAGGACACAAGAGACACACAGACAGGTGTGAGACAGGACACAGGAGACACACAGACAGGTGTGAGACAGGACACAGGAGACACACAGACAGGTGTGAGACAGGACACAAGAGACACACAGGCAGGTGTGAGACAGGACACAAGAGACACACAGGCAGGTGTGAGACAGGACACAGGAGACACACAGGCAGGTGTGAGACAGGACACAAGAGACACACAGACAGGTGTGAGACAGGACACAGGAGACACACAGACAGGTGTGAGACAGGACACAGGAGACACACAGACAGGTGTGAGACAGGACACAAGAGACACACAGGCAGGTGTGAGACAGGACACAAGAGACACACAGGCAGGTGTGAGACAGGACACAAGAGACACACAGACAGGTGTGAGACAGGACACACAGGAGACACACAGGCAGGTGTGAGACAGGACACAGGAGACACACAGGCAGGTGTGAGACAGGACACAAGAGACACACAGACAGGTGTGAGACAGGACACACAGGAGACACACAGGCAGGTGTGAGACAGGACACAGGAGACACACAGGCAGGTGTGAGACAGGACACAGGAGACACACAGGCAGGTGTGAGACAGGACACAAGAGACACACAGACAGGTGTGAGACAGGACACACAGGAGACACACAGACAGGTGTGAGACAGGACACAAGAGACACACAGGCAGGTGTGAGACAGGACACACAGGAGACACAAAGGCAGGTGTGAGACAGGACACAAGAGACACACAGGCAGGTGTGAGACAGGACACAAGAGACACACAGGCAGGTGTGAGACAGGACACAAGAGACACACAGGCAGGTGTGAGACAGGACACAGGAGACACACAGACAGGTGTGAGACAGGACACAGGAGACACACAGACATGTGTGAGACAGGACACAAGAGACACACAGACAGGTGTGAGACAGGACACAAGAGACACACAGGCAGGTGTGAGACAGGACACACAGGAGACACACAGACAGGTGTGAGACAGGACACAAGAGACACACAGGCAGGTGTGAGACAGGACACACAGGAGACACAAAGGCAGGTGTGAGACAGGACACAGGAGACACACAGGCAGGTGTGAGACAGGACACAAGAGACACACAGACAGGTGTGAGACAGGACACACAGGAGACACACAGGCAGGTGTGAGACAGGACACAGGAGACACACAGGCAGGTGTGAGACAGGACACAGGAGACACACAGGCAGGTGTGAGACAGGACACAAGAGACACACAGACAGGTGTGAGACAGGACACAGGAGACACACAGACAGGTGTGAGACAGGACACAGGAGACACACAGACAGGTGTGAGACAGGACACAAGAGACACACAGGCAGGTGTGAGACAGGACACAAGAGACACACAGGCAGGTGTGAGACAGGACACAGGAGACACACAGGCAGGTGTGAGACAGGACACAGGAGACACACAGGCAGGTGTGAGACAGGACACAAGAGACACACAGACAGGTGTGAGACAGGACACAGGAGACACACAGACAGGTGTGAGACAGGACACAGGAGACACACAGACAGGTGTGAGACAGGACACAAGAGACACACAGGCAGGTGTGAGACAGGACACAAGAGACACACAGGCAGGTGTGAGACAGGACACAAGAGACACACAGACAGGTGTGAGACAGGACACACAGGAGACACACAGGCAGGTGTGAGACAGGACACAGGAGACACACAGGCAGGTGTGAGACAGGACACAAGAGACACACAGACAGGTGTGAGACAGGACACACAGGAGACACACAGGCAGGTGTGAGACAGGACACAGGAGACACACAGGCAGGTGTGAGACAGGACACAGGAGACACACAGGCAGGTGTGAGACAGGACACAAGAGACACACAGACAGGTGTGAGACAGGACACACAGGAGACACACAGACAGGTGTGAGACAGGACACAAGAGACACACAGGCAGGTGTGAGACAGGACACACAGGAGACACAAAGGCAGGTGTGAGACAGGACACAAGAGACACACAGGCAGGTGTGAGACAGGACACAAGAGACACACAGGCAGGTGTGAGACAGGACACAAGAGACACACAGGCAGGTGTGAGACAGGACACAGGAGACACACAGACAGGTGTGAGACAGGACACAGGAGACACACAGACATGTGTGAGACAGGACACAAGAGACACACAGACAGGTGTGAGACAGGACACAAGAGACACACAGGCAGGTGTGAGACAGGACACACAGGAGACACACAGACAGGTGTGAGACAGGACACAAGAGACACACAGGCAGGTGTGAGACAGGACACACAGGAGACACAAAGGCAGGTGTGAGACAGGACACAGGAGACACACAGGCAGGTGTGAGACAGGACACAAGAGACACACAGACAGGTGTGAGACAGGACACACAGGAGACACACAGGCAGGTGTGAGACAGGACACAGGAGACACACAGGCAGGTGTGAGACAGGACACAGGAGACACACAGGCAGGTGTGAGACAGGACACAAGAGACACACAGACAGGTGTGAGACAGGACACAGGAGACACACAGACAGGTGTGAGACAGGACACAGGAGACACACAGACAGGTGTGAGACAGGACACAAGAGACACACAGGCAGGTGTGAGACAGGACACAAGAGACACACAGGCAGGTGTGAGACAGGACACAGGAGACACACAGGCAGGTGTGAGACAGGACACAAGAGACACACAGACAGGTGTGAGACAGGACACAGGAGACACACAGACAGGTGTGAGACAGGACACAGGAGACACACAGACAGGTGTGAGACAGGACACAAGAGACACACAGGCAGGTGTGAGACAGGACACAAGAGACACACAGGCAGGTGTGAGACAGGACACAAGAGACACACAGACAGGTGTGAGACAGGACACACAGGAGACACACAGGCAGGTGTGAGACAGGACACAGGAGACACACAGGCAGGTGTGAGACAGGACACAGGAGACACACAGGCAGGTGTGAGACAGGACACAGGAGACACACAGGCAGGTGTGAGACAGGACACAAGAGACACACAGACAGGTGTGAGACAGGACACAAGAGACACACAGACAGGTGTGAGACAGGACACACAGGAGACACACAGACAGGTGTGAGACAGGACACAAGAGACACACAGGCAGGTGTGAGACAGGACACAAGAGACACACAGACAGGTGTGAGACAGGACACAGGAGACACACAGACAGGTGTGAGACAGGACACAGGAGACACACAGACATGTGTGAGACAGGACACAAGAGACACACAGACAGGTGTGAGACAGGACACAAGAGACACACAGGCAGGTGTGAGACAGGACACACAGGAGACACACAGACAGGTGTGAGACAGGACACAAGAGACACACAGGCAGGTGTGAGACAGGACACACAGGAGACACAAAGGCAGGTGTGAGACAGGACACAGGAGACACACAGGCAGGTGTGAGACAGGACACAAGAGACACACAGACAGGTGTGAGACAGGACACACAGGAGACACACAGGCAGGTGTGAGACAGGACACAGGAGACACACAGGCAGGTGTGAGACAGGACACAGGAGACACACAGGCAGGTGTGAGACAGGACACAAGAGACACACAGACAGGTGTGAGACAGGACACACAGGAGACACACAGACAGGTGTGAGACAGGACACAAGAGACACACAGGCAGGTGTGAGACAGGACACACAGGAGACACAAAGGCAGGTGTGAGACAGGACACAAGAGACACACAGGCAGGTGTGAGACAGGACACAAGAGACACACAGGCAGGTGTGAGACAGGACACAAGAGACACACAGGCAGGTGTGAGACAGGACACAGGAGACACACAGACAGGTGTGAGACAGGACACAGGAGACACACAGACATGTGTGAGACAGGACACAAGAGACACACAGACAGGTGTGAGACAGGACACAAGAGACACACAGGCAGGTGTGAGACAGGACACACAGGAGACACACAGACAGGTGTGAGACAGGACACAAGAGACACACAGGCAGGTGTGAGACAGGACACACAGGAGACACAAAGGCAGGTGTGAGACAGGACACAGGAGACACACAGGCAGGTGTGAGACAGGACACAAGAGACACACAGACAGGTGTGAGACAGGACACACAGGAGACACACAGGCAGGTGTGAGACAGGACACAGGAGACACACAGGCAGGTGTGAGACAGGACACAGGAGACACACAGGCAGGTGTGAGACAGGACACAAGAGACACACAGACAGGTGTGAGACAGGACACACAGGAGACACACAGACAGGTGTGAGACAGGACACAAGAGACACACAGGCAGGTGTGAGACAGGACACACAGGAGACACAAAGGCAGGTGTGAGACAGGACACAAGAGACACACAGGCAGGTGTGAGACAGGACACAAGAGACACACAGGCAGGTGTGAGACAGGACACAAGAGACACACAGGCAGGTGTGAGACAGGACACAGGAGACACACAGACAGGTGTGAGACAGGACACAAGAGACACACAGACAGGTGTGAGACAGGACACAAGAGACACACAGGCAGGTGTGAGACAGGACACAAGAGACACACAGACAGGTGTGAGACAGGACACAGGAGACACACAGACAGGTGTGAGACAGGACACAGGAGACACACAGACAGGTGTGAGACAGGACACAAGAGACACACAGACAGGTGTGAGACAGGACACAAGAGACACACAGGCAGGTGTGAGACAGGACACAGGAGACACACAGGCAGGTGTGAGACAGGACACAAGAGACACAGACAGGTGTGAGACAGGACACAAGAGACACACAGACAGGTGTGAGACAGGACACAGGAGACACACAGGCAGGTGTGAGACAGGACACAAGAGACACAGACAGGTGTGAGACAGGACACAAGAGACACACAGACAGGTGTGAGACAGGACACAAGAGACACACAGGCAGGTGTGAGACAGGACACAAGAGACACACAGGCAGGTGTGAGACAGGACACAAGAGACACAGACAGGTGTGAGACAGGACACAAGAGACACACAGACAGGTGTGAGACAGGACACAGGAGACACACAGACAGGTGTGAGACAGGACACAGGAGACACACAGACAGGTGTGAGACAGGACACAGGAGACACACAGACAGGTGTGAGACAGGACACAGGAGACACACAGGCAGGTGTGAGACAGGACACAGGAGACACACAGACAGGTGTGAGACAGGACACAAGAGACACACAGGCAGGTGTGAGACAGGACACAGGAGACACACAGACAGGTGTGAGACAGGACACAAGAGACACACAGGCAGGTGTGAGACAGGACACAGGAGACACACAGGCAGGTGTGAGACAGGACACAGGAGACACACAGGCAGGTGTGAGACAGGACACAGGAGACACACAGGCAGGTGTGAGACAGGACACAGGAGACACACAGGCAGGTGTGAGACAGGACACAGGAGACACACAGGCAGGTGTGAGACAGGACACAGGAGACACACAGACAGGTGTGAGACAGGACACAGGAGACACACAGGCAGGTGTGAGACAGGACACAAGAGACACACAGGCAGGTGTGAGACAGGACACAAGAGACACACAGGCAGGTGTGAGACAGGACACAGGAGACACACAGGCAGGTGTGAGACAGGACACAAGAGACACACAGGCAGGTGTGAGACAGTACACACACCTGAACATACACTTGGACATACATCTGGACACACCTGGATAAACCTGGACACACCTGCACACACACCTGTAGTACCAACAGACTGCATGAAGAGACTCACACTGGACTGAAGCCCTTGGCCTCTAACCAGGCTCTGACGTCCTCAGGTGAAGAGTCGTAGGTGATGCTGTTGGACAGCAGACGAGCAGAAACCTGCAACTTCTTCTGAGCGCTGCGACCTAAAGTCAGTCTGTGCATCAGCTCGTCCTGAACCTCCTCCATGTTGGATTTCCTTCCTGCAGGATGTTTGATCGTCAATTAATTACATTATTGAGACTTCTCCACGTTCTAGTCACACAGCGACTCATGTCTGACTCACGGGTGACGGGTGGAGGTCTCTGGTTGTTGTGTCTCATGGCGACGCCGCTGGTGTCGCTGGACGTGGTGCTGTTCTGGCGGCTGACGGTGCGGCTGATGGCGACCGGCTTGGCGGCCGGAGGTGGCAGCGGCGGCGTGGGGAGCCTGACGGGGGCCGGGGGGGGCGGCGTGGGGGCTGGAGGGGGCGGAGTCATCTGAGTCACTACCGGTTTACTGGCGGTGTGGTCGGTCCTAGTGGTCTGCTTCTGAGATAGGACAGGTGGGGCTTTTATTCTGAAAATACTGACGATTCAAAGCACAGATTTATTTATTTAAATTATATTTATTTCTGTCCAAATATTTCCAGACTTCAGTGGACCTTCTGAACCTGAAATACGTGAAGTATAAAGTCGTGTTCTTTGTTGTTTACCTCGTTCAACTCTCCCAGTAATTGCTGACAACGTGAAATAAAACATAAAACATGAAGTTGATGAGACAAAACGTTAAAGTTATTCACTCAAAAACCTACTGAGATTATCGTCAACACCGTTTTATTATTCAAACTAAACATGAAGATCAAACTCTAACAAACACTTAAAGGAACAGTCTGACATTCAGAAAAATAAACCTTCCAACAACCTGTTAAGATCGAGGGATGTACTTAGCCTAGCTTAGCACAAACACTGGAAGCAAGAGAGAAACTGCTAGCCGGTGTAGCTACAAACAAGCTAGCATAAAAGAAGTATGTTTGGTTTTTATACAGTAGATATTGTTATAGTTGTGCTAATAGGTTTCATATCCACCATCATGCTAAGTGATCAACAGTACAGCTGTTATGGTAGTTGTTTGTAGCTAACTGGGGCTATAGCCTAGCTTAGCACAAAGACTGGAAGCAGGGGGAAACTGCTAGCTAGTGTAGCATCAAGTATAATCACTGGTATGTAATGTTGACGTTGTGGTAGCTACAGTGAGCATATCCAACATAATGCTAAGTGTTCTGATTTTATGGTAATAGTTTGTAGCTAACTGATGCTAAAGACATGTTAGCCTAGCTTAGCACAAAGACTGGAAACAGAGGGAAACTACTAGCCATAGCAACAAAGAAAAATAGCTATTGTATCTAACATCATGCTAGATGTTCATAGCTAGATGCTGTTATGGAAGCTACATACAAGGAGCTAAACCAACATTATAATAGCTGTTTGTAGTTACTGCTGGTAGCTGTTATGTTAAACTAGGACATGTTAGCCTAGCTTAGCACAAAGACTGGAAACAAGGGGAAACTGTTAGCTGCCTAGCTGCAGGTTGTTGTTGTTTATTGAACAGCAGCAGAATTAGACCTTGTGGTTTTAGCACCTGTTAGCATTGGAGCTATTTGTTGACAAACAAACCAGGAAATTAAACTTTTTACCAAAATGTGAGACTGTTCCTTTAGAAATAAAAGAAAAAGAAAAGAAAAAAGAAAAAGGTCCACAGCAAAACACACACACGAGTTTATTAAAACTAGAGAAACTAAACTAAACACAGTGTTCAGCTTTACCTTGAACAACTCAAACTCCTTCTTTGGCATCATAAGCTTCAACCGTTCAGAATGAAACAGAGCGAGGATGAGGATGAATATGATGAATATGATGAATATGATGAATATGATGAAGATGCACTACATGAACGTACCTGGATGGTGTGGCTGTAGATGGGCTCTCCTCTGCCAGTCATGTCCACGGCCTTGCTGATCTCCAGGATGTTGTTGGGCACGTAGCCGGACGCCCCGACGCCGTTACCCACCTTCCACCACTGCTTCCTGTCGTCCAAGACCTGAAGACCACCAGGACCTCAGATCAGACCACCAGGACCTCAGATCAGACCTCAGATCAGACCTCAGATCAGACCTCAGCTCACACTTTACAGCAACTCGTGAGCACTTTATACGCTAAGCGTCTCAAATGTTTAGAGAGTTTTGGTTATAAATCCATAAATCACTGATCAATATAATATAATAAAAAGTCTGATCAGATCCTATAAAAATATTTTGATTTACAGAATTTCTGCGAGCAACAAATTAAATTATATTTTTGACATAAATTCAAACCAGATTATATTATTGTGATAATGTCTTTAATAATGTGTGTTTACGTCCCATTTCTTAGTTTGGTTGTTGCTCATCAGAAATCATTCACGTTTCTTTCAAACATTGATTTAAATTAAAAACATCAGTTTGTTATTTTTCTCATGAACATGATTTTCCTTTTGATAAAAGCATGTTTATTAATATGTTATTAATAGAAGAACAAACCTCGACGACCTCGTCTTTTAGGACAGAAAGCTCCGTGTTGTTTCTCGCCACAAAGTCGTATTTAGATTTGGCAAAAAGTTTCGGTTGGATTCTGCTGTCGTCATCGAAACTCCTGAAATAAATCAACCAATTACAACAAGACCAGTTATGACCAGTTATGACCAGTTATGACCAGTTATGACCAGTTATGACCAGTTATGACCAGTTAAGACCAGTTAAGACCAGTTATGACCAGTTATGACCAGTTATGACCAGTTATGACCAGTTAAGACCAGTTATGACCAGTTATGACCAGTTATGACCAGTTATGACCAGTTATGACCAGTTATGACCAGTTATGACCAGTTAAGACCGGTTAAGACCGGTTAAGACCGGTTAAGACCAGTCAAATGTACATTTACTTATTTCAGTTTTTCAATATTAATGAAATGAATAAATAGAAGAAAACGATGAATAGAAAACAATTATTAATTTATGTTCTGATAAAATACAAAAACATTCATCCTCTGATTATTTCTGATTCATTTTTATTAGTGCTGGGCAAGTTAACGCGTTATTATCTCGTTCACGCATTAATTAATTAACGCCGACAATTATTTTATTGCGCGTTAACGCAGTTTTTTTAAGCGGACATTTTTAACACCAGAACCGGCCGGCCGACCAACCAGCAGCGAGCGGTGAACAGCTGTTTGTGTGGCGTCTCTTCCGTCTCTTCCTGTTTCCTTCACCTACACTCCCCTGGGTCCTAAGTCCCTCCATGTACAGCTTCTTATCACCCTCTATGTACCAACGTACATTTATAACAAATACCACACATATTACGGTAATCAGCGTTAAATATGTGTCTGACCAAAATACCAAAGAAAGAAAAAAATAAATGATTCATTTAAATTATTGTTTTAGAGTTTTTAAAGTGTTTTTGTTGGTAATATGTATAATAATCATATCATTTAGTTATCACTACTGAGAATTTAACAAACATAAAAACATGACGTAGATAGGTTTACAGTTTTCAAGGTTTATATTTAAATATCATCTCTTACACATGAAGATAAAGTTATGAACACCGGCTGAATATCTATTATCAGAATCATTATAACTGTGTTATAACTGCTACTGTGTAAAGGGAATACTGCTGTTAAAAAGAACCTGATGTGTTTAAAGTGTTTACAAACCAGATGTTATTGACCTTTTGTTCATATAGCAGTACTTTAAAATAAAACACTACTTTTGAATTTATTATTGAATTTTGCGCATAACAATGTGATTAATCGCGATTAAAAATTGTAATCGTTGCCCAGCACTAATTTTTATATATTTTTCTTTATGTATTTACTGATGAATTACTGTCAGTAAAGAGCAGGTCTGGGATCAGTTCTCCAGGGCCTCATGTGACCTCACCGGTCTACGCGGCTGACGGCCGAATCCTGATCCTGATCCAGGATCTGCATCCGTCTGTAGGAACCACAGGAGGAGAACCCGTCTGTGGGGGGAAACTTCTGCACCGCTGACGGCTAAACGCACAGACAGGAAGTATGAATATATATATGAATGTTATCATGTCATCATGTGACACACAGACAGGAAGTAAAGAGTGCTGACCTGAACCTCCAGGCGGATCCTCAGGTCCTCTTGTCTCTGGATCTCGGCCTCGGTGAGAGCCTCAGCCTGCTGGATCAGGTCCTGGTCTCTGGACTGAGTCTGGTGGATCAGGTCCTGGTCTCTGGACTGAGTCTCGTGGATCAGCGGCGGCTCCCAGCCGTCCTGGAACGTCAGCACACAGGGGGGGAAGTAGTGGTGCCTGGGCCACTCCAACCTGATCACAGAGACACCTGATCAATACCAGTTATGGATCTCAGTCCTCCAGGAGGACGTTATGGATCTCAGTCCTCCAGGAGGACGTTATGGATCTCAGTCCTGCAGGAGGACGTTATGGATCTCAGTTCTCCAGGAGGACGTTATGGATCTCAGTCCTCCAGGAGGACGTTATGGATCTCAGTCCTGCAGGAGGACGTTATGGATCTCAGTCCTCCAGGAGGACGTTATGGATCTCAGTCCTCCAGGAGGACGTTATGGATCTCAGTCCTCCAGGAGGACGTTATGGATCTCAGTTCTCCAGGAGGACGTTATGGATCTCAGTCCTCCAGGAGGACGTTAT
Source organism: Leptoclinus maculatus (assembly GCA_032191485.1). Taxonomy (NCBI): domain Eukaryota; kingdom Metazoa; phylum Chordata; class Actinopteri; order Perciformes; family Stichaeidae; genus Leptoclinus; species Leptoclinus maculatus. The sequence goes on from JAVDOI010000168.1 coordinate 268,279, forward strand.
GGATCTCAGTCCTCCAGGAGGACGTTATGGATCTCAGTCCTGCAGGAGGACGTTATGGATCTCAGTTCTCCAGGAGGACGTTATGGATCTCAGTCCTCCAGGAGGACGTTATGGATCTCAGTCCTCCAGGAGGACGTTATGGATCTCAGTCCTGCAGGAGGACGTTATGGATCTCAGTCCTCCAGGACGACGTTATGGATCTCAGTCCTCCAGGAGGACGTTATGGATCTCAGTCCTCCAGGAGGACGTTATGGATCTCAGTCCTCCAGGAGGACGTTATGGATCTCAGTCCTGCAGGAGGACGTTATGGATCTCAGTCCTCCAGGAGGACGTTATGGATCTCAGTCCTCCAGGAGGACGTTATGGATCTCAGTCCTCCAGGAGGACGTTTATTTTTCGTGATTGTGAAGTATCAAAATAAAACAAACAAGTTGTAAAGTAAACATAGAAGAGACTTCAATACAAAACTGTCTCACCTGCATTTGGTCCACCCGTCTCCCAGGGCGACCCACAGGTGTCTCTCCTCCGCCGTCCCCGAGAAGTGAAGGAAGTCGATGGACTCTTTGGTCAGAAGAGGAACCACGACGCTGCGAGCCAGATCCACACTGGACGCCTGGATCACCTGGAGGATGGGGGGGGGGACAGGTAGAGGACAGTTGGGGGACAGGTAGAGGACAGGTAGAGAACAGTTAAAGGACAGGTAGGGAGACAGGTAGGGAGACAGGTAGAGGACAGGTAGGGGACAGGTAGGGAGACAGGTAGAGGACAGGTAGGGAACAGTTAAAGGACAGGTAGGAAGACAGGTAGGGAGACAGGTAGAGGACAGGTAGGGGACAGGTAGGGAGACAAGTAGGGAGACAGGTAGGGAGACAGGTAGGGAGACAGGTAGGGAGACAGGTAGGGAGACAGGTAGGGAGACAGGTAGGGGACAGGTAGAGAGACAGGTAGGGAGACAGGTAGGGAGACAGGTAGGGAGACAGGTAGGGAGACAGGTAGGGAGACAGGTAGGGGACAGGTAGAGAGACAGGTAGGGAGACAGGTAGGGAGACAGGTAGGGAGACAGGTAGGGAGACAGGTAGGGAGACAGGTAGGGAGACAGGTAGGGAGACAGGTAGGGAGACAGGTAGGGAGACAGGTAGGGAGACAGGTAGGGAGACAGGTAGGGAGACAGGTAGGGAGACAGGTAGGGCGACAGGTAGGGAGACAGGTAGGGAGACAGGTAGGGAGACAGGTAGGGAGACAGGTAGGGAGACAGGTAGGGAGACAGGTAGGGAGACAGGTAGGGAGACAGGTAGGGAGACAGGTAGGGAGACAGGTAGGGAGACAGGTAGGGAGACAGGTAGGGAGACAGGTAGGGAGACAGGTAGGGAGACAGGTAGGGAGACAGGTAGGGAGACAGGTAGGGAGTGGGTTTGTGTCATTCTAACTTGTGGTTTTATTTTTTTATTCCATGAAAATCTCAAAACATTTCAGCCATTTTAGAAACTTGAGTTCTGAACGATTTCATTCAGTAAAAATAAAAACAATAATAAAACTAGGACTAAATCAACATAGAACTAACTAGCTGATTATATTTAATAAAATCTGACTAAAACTAAAGACTTTTATTAACTAAAGGTTTATGATGAATATGAATAAAACTAATGACGTTTGATAAAGTGCTGACTCACCATCCTGAGAGGAGAGAACAGGAAGTGAAGCAGATCCTCAGCACTCGGGTTCTCGATGAGATCCGTCAGTTTCCCCTGAAGGTCACAATCATTCCTTTAATATCTACAATCACACGATGATGAAGACGATGATGAAGATGACCCTACCAGCTGGTTGAAGGCGTGTTTGAACTTCTGTAGACAGTCGATGAACTCGTCCTCACCGGGGGGTCTGGAGCGCAGAGTCAGGACGCCCTCTGGTGGACACAACGAGACATTTAAATATCAACTGATGAAGGTGATCAATGATCCTCGAGTTCATCTTCATCAGTTTATTTCATTTCATTCCTTTTGCTTATTTTTGTTTCACTCTCGAAGTAAACTCTTTTACATCGTCTGTTTCATACCTGAATCTACATGAACATCATTTATTAATTCTTTCATATAAATGAAAAACAATATAGTCTGAGAGAAACCGTCTCGACACTAAAGAGGAAGTTGTGTTGATTTAAGCTGTTAGTGTGCGACGTCTGTACGGAAGATCATTCACACCAATACGATATATATAGATATCTATAGTCATTAAGTCATTAGAATAACAAACTTTAATAATAAATCAGTATCTGGAAATTAGGACTTTGTATCCAAAACATTTTGGAGAAAGTTTGTCATTATTTTGAGATATTAAGTGATTATTATGAGATACTAAGTGATTATTATGAGATACTACGTGATTATTATGAGATACTACGTGATTATTATGAGATACTACGTGATTATTATGAGATACTACGTGATTATTATGAGATACTACATGATTATTATGAGATACTACGTGATTATTATGAGATACTACATGATTATTATGAGATACTAAGTCATTATTATGAGATACTACGTGATTATTATGAGATACTACATGATTATTATGAGATACTACGTGATTATTATGAGATACTAAGTGATAAATAAGAGCTAGTAAGTCATTATTATGAGATACTAAGTCATTATTATGAGATACTACGTGATTATTATGAGATACTACGTGATTATTATGAGATACTACGTGATTATTATGAGATACTACGTGATTATTATGAGATACTACGTGATTATTATGAGATACTACGTGATTATTATGAGATACTACGTGATTATTATGAGATACTACGTGATTATTATGAGATACTACGTGATTATTATGAGATACTACATGATTATTATGAGATACTAAGTCATTATTATGAGATACTACGTGATTATTATGAGATACTACGTGATTATTATGAGATACTACGTGATTATTATGAGATACTACGTGATTATTATGAGATACTACGTGATTATTATGAGATACTACGTGATTATTATGAGATACTAAGTCATTATTATGAGATACTACGTGATTATTATGAGATACTACGTGATTATTATGAGATACTACGTGATTATTATGAGATACTACGTGATTATTATGAGATACTACGTGATTATTATGAGATACTACGTGATTATTATGAGATACTAAGTCATTATTTTAGATATTAATCATTTTATGTCACAATAGTGACGTACAGCTTAATGTTTTTAAGCTCACCTCCCGGACCTTTCTTCTTGCCTTTCTTGGTCTTCTTCCTCTTGGAGAGCTCGTTGAAGGCCTCGGCAGCCTTCTGAAGTTTGGTGACGAACGACTCGATGTCGTCCAGGATGTGGTTCAGGATTTGCTGCCAAAATAAAAGTTTGTCTTTGACTTTAATGATTAAACCTAAACCAACAGACCAGAGGTCAGTTTCCTCACAGCGCTCATTTCGTTATTCTTTATGTAACCAGATTTCCCCTCAAAGCCTCTGAACTTTGATTACATTCAAATAAACCGACGTTGTTCAATCAGCTTAAATGTGATCGTCAGTGACCTCGCATGTAAACACAGCAGGTCTTCAGCTGCTCTCAGATCAGACCTTTCATAATAAAAGGACTCACCACGTCTCGGTCCACTCTGGCTGCTGTCATCTCCACCGGTCCGTCCTCCAATGAGATCGGTCGCTGCTTCTCATCTACAGCCAATCAATAACCAGTGATGATGACATCACATGTGTAGTTCTATTATCACAGAGACATGTGACCACGTACATTTACTACAGAACTGTTTTCATTTGATTTAATAACTTCAGTTACTCAGCCGTGAGCTTTATTTCAGGTTTAAAATCAATCCTGGTTGTTTTGTTATTGTACACACACATATCTTCCTCCTATGATGACATCATGATGGTGACATCACTCACAGTCTTGTTGCTCATTGGTCCACGCTGACCACGCGGCCGCTCGGCTCTTCACGTCCACCTGAGTGGACGAGGCCGGTGGTTCGGGGGCGGGAGCGGCGGGGGGAGGGGGGATGATCCCGTCGCTCTTCAGGATCATCCTGCAGACAGACGGACAGATCAGCCAATCAGCTGTCAGCGTTTACTACGAACCTCTCAGAGTGTCTGATGATTGGTTCTTACCTTAAAGCCTCCGGTCTCTTCTTCACTTTGCCTCCTTTGGCATCGATCATAGCACCTTCTATGTCTGCGTGGATCAGATTGGCCTGATGGGAAATCAACAGAAACATAAACATGATGAAACACGTTAATAACAATAACAATTTATGGCTTCATCTTTCTGTAAAAGTCTAAACTTTCAAGGCTTTAAATGAAGGGTGAAGACTTTATGACTCCGTCATGGTGTTCCACAGGGCTCCATCATTGGTCCTCTACTGTTTACATTTGATATAAATGTTAACTTTCTATTAATCACAAACTAAAAACATCTTTCAAGCTACTTTCTTTTATTCCACTTGGATACATGTTTTCATGACTTCATGTTGACTGTATTTGTGGATTTTTAGTTGACTGACTTTATGTTTTCTTACTCTAAACTCTAAAACTCACATTTTCTACCAAATAAATATCATGAATCATATTGAAATGTACTTTCAGTTAAAAAAAGACGTGAAGATGTCGGCCATTTTGTCCAGAGAATTGATTTTGTTGCTGCCGTTTACTTTTATTATGATGCAAATAAAAAAACCATTTTGTTTAGTTCTGCTTGTCTTGTGTTTGTTGTGATAGAAATGAGCTACAACTGAAGCTCTTTGTGCATCTCTGTGTTTCATAACGACAATAAATTACCCTAGAGCTTTGATAACCTGAACTAAAGTCTCTGAACTAAAAGGACCAATCACAGCCGTTCACCTGGATGTCGTCACACTGGAACAGGTGGAGGTCGGCTTTGCTCTGACCCGAGTCTTTACACACCAGAGCCAAGATGGAGTCGTAGCTGCATGCGTTCATCACGGCCTGACAGTGCTGGACCGTCCCGATGGGGAAGTTCTCCAACTCGTTCTGACCAACAGGAAGAAACAACAGTCAGGAATACTTTAATATCCGAGTCCTAGAAGAGTCTAGTGGTCTCAGAGACTTAGTGAGTCCTAGAGGTTCATTAAGGACCAGAAGGGTCTAGTGGTCTCAGACACTTTAGTGAGTCCTAAAGGTTCCTTAAGGACCAGAAGAGTCTAGACGTGTCAGAGACTTAGTGAGTCCTAGAGGTTCCTGAGGACCAGAAGGATCTAGTGGTCTCAGAGACCTATGTTAGACCCACCTTGGTCTCGTGGTCGATGAGGCTCACGGTCTTGTCCTCCACCTGCAGCAACATCTCCTGAGTCCAGACTTTCCCTTTAGCGTCCAGCAGCCGGAGACGTCGGACGCCGTCGTCCACGGTGATCAAACCGTCTTTACGGTCCAACACGAAGGTGGTCAAGTGCTGAAGACACGAGATGAATATAAACAAGTCTGTTTAACTTAATAACCAGTCATCTGCTCGTCATAAACATCCAGAGAACATAATACAAGAAATATGTGAATATTAAAATTGGAAATCGCTGAAATATTAACCATGAATCAAATATAATTTGATTTTTTTTAAAGACAATTAAAAATCATTTCATTTTGTATATTTACAATAAAATCGAAATATTTCCAACTCAAAGTCAACCTTCTAGAATTTGTCTTTATTGAAAATATTAAGCAGATAAAGAAACCAAAATATCACGACAAATTATTATTAATATCAACTATCTTTGGTTAGTTAACAGGTTAAAACATTGTGATTAGTGGTTCATCTTTAATTCACATTACTACATGAATTCACATAACGTTATCTTTATTATCATTAATAATTAGGTTGTTTACATGTTTTTAATGAGTTGTAACAACAAACTGAAAACAATAACAATATTGACACAGAAACAATGTGAAAGTAATCTCCATGTTAATAATCATATATATAATTTATAATATATAATATATATATATAATAATATTGTGGCCTCACCTCCACGTGATACTGAGACGTGTCCGTAAGACTGTTGATGCTGGTTTTGGTGAAATGTTTCCTTTGATCTGAAACAGAAGGTCATGATTATAGTTTATTCATTATTATACTTCATTCATTATTATTGTTCTGGGTTTGATTTCACTTCACCATCAAACTGATTTAAAAAAACAGAAACGAGCTCCACAAAACCTTCAAATTATACAAAATATCAAAGTTCACACAGACATGCAGCACATGTTCCACCACTGATGACTGCAACACTTTAACAGTTATTATAAACAAACATCAACATATTAATGCTCTCAAACTAATTCTCAAAAGTTTAACATCAACAGAAATAATATTTGTAAAAGTCAAATCAAAAGGCCAGAATGAGTTTTACATGCAGGTTTGAACGTAAAGAAAAATCAAGATTTTTACAACATGGCTCTTATAATATTTCTGTCATGTGAAGTTAAACAATATTTAATTTATGTAAAAATAACTTGTTATTGCAGCAGACTGGTTTTAAACTCTGCGCCAGTTAAACTGTTGGCCTCCTGATTGGTTAACGGCTTTGTGATGTTTGCGTTTCAAATATACTGAAATATATACTGAAATATACTGAAATAAATATACACTGAAATATATATATAAGTACATACTGAAATACACTGCTAAAGTACAAACAAAGAGCCACGTTATTTAATGAAAACACACAGAAACAGGTCACACTCGGCTCACTTTGACTTTTCTTTTTATGTTTGGAAGATGAACGAAGGAAATAGATTTCATCTGATCCTGTTAATGAGGATACATATTAATGAGGATAAATGTTAATTATGATAAATGTTAATGAGGATACATGTTAATGAGGATACATGTTAATTATGATAAATGTTAATGAGGATACATATTAATAAGGATACATGTTAATTATGATACATATTAATAAGGATAAATGTTAATTATGATAAATGTTAATGAGGATACATATTAATAAGGATAAATGTTAATTATGATAAATGTTAATGAGGATACATATTAATAAGGATACATGTTAATTAAGATAAATGTTAATGAGGATACATGTTAATTATGATAAATGTTAATTATGATACATATTAATAAGGATAAATGTTAATTATGATCAATGTTATTGAGGGTACATGTTAATGAGGATACATGTTAATTATGATGAATGTTAATGAGGATACATGTTAATTATGATACATGTCAATCATGATACATGTTAATGAGGATACATGTTAATGATGATCCATGTTAAAGAGGATACATATTAATAAGGATAAATGATAATTATGATAAATGTTAATGAGGATACATGTTAATGATGATCAATATTAATAAGGATACATGTTAATTATGATACATGTTAATGAGGATACATGTTAATGAGGATACATGTTAATTATGATAAATGTTAATGCGGATACATATTAAGGATAAATGTTAATTATGATAAATGTTAATGAGGATACATGTTAATTATGATACATGTTAATGAGGATACATGTTAATGAGGATAAATGTTAATGAGGATACATGTTAATGAGGATAAATGTTAATGATGATAAATGTTAATGATAAATATTAATAAGGATACATGTTAATTATGATCAATATTAATAAGGATACATGTTAATTATGATAAATGTTAGAGGATACATGTTAATGAGGATACATGTTAATTATGATAAATGTTAATGAGGATAAATGAGATATAAGAGATTATTCATGAACCAACAGGAAGGAAAACAGCAGCACGTGAAACATTTCTTCACACACTTCAGTCACTAGTTCCTGATTGGTCCAGAGAGATAACAGAGCAGCCAATCAGGAGAGAGGTTGACTCAGCTGTGTGCGCACACACACACACCAGCTGTCAGTTAAATACTGCATTAAGTACTATAAGTATATATTAACAATATGAATAGTTTATTTACTGAAGGATTGATTGAGGACAATCTATTCAGATGTTATGATCAATAAAATGTAAATCTTCAGAAAGAGGAAGCAGTCGATGACTCATGAATTAATGATTAATGATAAAGAAGAACAGGAACTCACCGTAGAGAGATTTGGCACCGGACTTGGTTTTATTTTTAGGAGGCTCAGGAGACTGAGAGCCATGGCCACTGAAATACATATAAATACAGTTATTATATATATATATATATATATATATATATATATATTATATACATAAATAATATACAGGAGACTGAGACTCTCTTCAGACTCAGACATTATTTTTATTATTGATTAAAGCGGACTATTGTTTCATATTTTAAGCAAGTCAAATCTATATTAAATATGCTGTTGATAGAATATTAGGCAGATTAAAAATATGACAACTTGAAGGGACATAATATAAATAATATCACACTTTATTTTGATCTGGTTTATATTTTATAAAAACAAAAGATTTGATTTTAATCTTTCGTTCTATTTTTGTTACTATTATTGTCACACGTCTGTAAATATGTAAAGGTTTGTATATATTAGAAGACAGTAAATTCATTAAATTAATAATAAATGTCCCAGTTGTACCAAAGTGACGTCTTCAAATAAGAATACCATTTTTTTTATGAATTTGATGATAAACAAGTCTGTTTAACTTAATAACCAGTCATCTGCTCGTCATAAACATCCAGAGAACATAATACAATAAATATGTGAATATTAAAATTGGAAATCGCTGAAATATTAACCATGAATCAAATATAATTTCATTTTATTAATAAATTGAAATTATTCACATTAAAAAAAGATGCAGATCGTTTTTATTACTTTTGGCATTTTTACTTAAAAAATAAACAATTAATAGTGATCAAAAATAATTGCTGATTAATTTTCTTCAAACAAATTGACTTTTTTCTGTCGTTATGAAATAAGAATACAAAATATTTTATGAATTTGATGATGCTGTTGCACAATAATGGATATTTTAATTTGTAATAATAATATTTGAATATCATCAGAACAGACTATGATACACTTGTACAGTTTTATTCAGTATTTAATTTAATACATAAAAACACATTTTACACATTTTACTTTCATGAACCTTTCAAACTGAAAGATGAACTAACTTTATTAAATAAAGATATTGAATTATTCTCATTGATTTAGTTTTATTGACGACTTTGTTCACAGCAGTGTCTGTCGTCCTCTGCTGACCTCCGACCAGCGTCACTGAACTGTATTTATTCATCGTGATGAAGATCAATAATTAACGATCAGTGTTCACTCTGCAGGCTCCGCCTCCTCTGACAGAGGAACAGACGGTTCACTCTGCAGGCTCCGCCTCCTCTGACAGAGGAACAGACGGTTCACTCTGCAGGCTCCGCCTCCTCTGACAGAGGAACAGACGGTTCACTCTGCAGGCTCCGCCTCCTCTGACAGAGGAACAGACGGTTCACTCTGCAGGCTCCGCCTCCTCTGACAGAGGAACAGACGGTTCACTCTGCAGGCTCCGCCTCCTCTGACAGAGGAACAGACTTCATGTTCAACACTTGGCTCAACAACACCACAGAAGCGTCTCTGCACTGATGTCAGAGACGCTTCAGATGCTAACAGACGAGCTAACATGCTAACTGGTGAAGCACTGACTTGGTCTGTGAGCCGTAGGAGCCGAGAGCTGGAGATTCATATCCGTTCATCCTGCTGCAAGAAAACACAGAAGATTAACGTTAGTCATCATCATCATTATTAATATTAATATTATTCATCATCGTTACTATTAATATTAGTCATCATCGTTATTATTAATATTAGTCATCATCGTTATTTTATTATTAATATTAGTCATCATCATCATTATTACTAGCGTTAGCTAACTAGAGTCCAGCTGATGAATATCTGTCGTTCTGAGAAGTCAGAAGATCAATAAAGTTATGATTCATCTTTCGTTTGGTTTTTAATTATATATAAGTGTGTAAACATCTTGTAGTATATTTTTGATGTTCTTACTCTTTGTTCTTTATGTTTTTATCTATAAAATGACTGTTTCTAATATATTATTATAATAATATGAATGTATTTTCTAATGTAAACATAAAAAGCTTCATTCAGCTCAATGAAGACTTCAACACATGAACAATAAAACATTTCATCATCAGTTTGTTTCTTAAATAAAGAATAAAGTTCATCATTTATTCTGAAGACGTAAAGAGTTAACATCACTTCCTGTGGAGCCAAACACCAAAATAAGAGCTGATTAATGACTCTCACTGTATGTACAGTCCTGTGATTACTTTTCCCAGGACTCCATGTTGGACTGTGTATCCATGACGACCACAGTGTGAGAGGAGCCTGTGAGGCCTCGCTGAGGGATAAAGAGCCCAGTGGAGCCTGTGAGGCCTCGCTGAGGGATAATAAGTCCAACGGAGCCTGTTAGGCCTTGCTGAGGGATAAAGAGCCCAGGCTGATAAAATCAATAGATTATATTTCAGAAATAATTTTTTCATCGTTTATCAAACTGATGTTTTCTCATGAAAACTTTATTAGTCCTTTGAACGTTGACAAAGGAGCACAGATCAGATCCCTCTGCTCTGATTTTTCACAATAAAATCCATAAACATAATAAACATATCTTCTGTTCGTATAATATCTTATAAATAGTTATTCATCATTTTGTGTTTTGCTACTAAAGTTCAACAACACGCGTCAATGTTCGCTTTTTAAATTTTTCATTTATTGTAACAAAATATATTTAATATTTTCAAAATAAAGCTCCATCATGTGTAACAGAGGGGTTTGTCTCTCATCATCAGAGCTTCAGTTTAAAGCTTCTCTCCTCCAATCAGAAGCCTGGGTTCACCGTGTTGATACTCAGTCACCATGACGACGCCTAACAGCTGTGTTTGTGACCTCATCGAGGAGCTGTGAGGCGTTTCCACGGCAACGCAGGCGACTTCACCAACAAGGAGAAACCAAAGAGAGAAAAGGTCCACTTAAATACATTATATATATCTATATATATATATATATATATATATAGATATATCTATATATATATATATAGATGTGTATAAATACATACAGGAGTCAGCAGCTTGTTGAAGGGTGAAATAAACGTGTGTGTTAGTTAGAAGTCCTGTTTAATGTTTAACATTTGATATCATTACTAATGTTTGTGTTTCCACTAAAGTCAAACTGTGAGGTCATTACAGAGAACAGGTGTGTTCAGGTGTGTTCAGGTAAACATGAAACACTTCCTGTTAGTTCATGTTCCTGTTTCTGGGAAACAAGGACAAAGAGTTCATGAAGATTAAAGTCTAACAGACGTAAAGAGGAAGTTTAGAACGATTAAACATGAACAGACGAGTTACTGGTCAGATAAAACATTCAGTTAAACGCATTTCCAGTCTTTATGCTAAGCTAGGCTAACAGTTTCCCCTGCTTCCAGTCTTTATGCTAAGCTAGGCTAACAGTTTCCCCTGCTTCCAGTCTTTATGCTAAGCTAGGCTAACAGTTTCCCCTGCTTCCAGTCTTTATGCTAAGCTAGGCTAACAGTTTCCCCTGCTTCCAGTCTTTATGCTAAGCTAAGCTAAGCAGCTCTTCTCTACGACACAGACTGTGCCGAGTTGATCCAGATTACAGAGCTCATCACCTCTGGCTGAGTTTAATCCATAACAATCTACTGAGAATCGACTTTAATCCACAAACTGTGACACTCGACTGAAACCGTCCAATCACACGCAGTGTTAGAGAGATGGCATGTTAAAGAAGGCCAACAACAATAACAACAATAACAACAATAATAATAACAACATCAGTAATAATCCTCAAACTGCTGACGCTCTTAACTTCTTCTGATTAATAAGAGTTCTCATAGAGATCAACTGTATTCAAGATGTACACTTATTTATATTTAATGTATTTATATCAGTAACTATGTTTATTTTATTCTAATTTAAATATTTGTTTAATATTCTTTGTGTATTAAACATTAAGGGGCTACAACCCTGTGTTGTATGGAGGACAGAAGCTGACTCAATAAATAAATTAATACGACAATAAACGTAACAAAAATTATTCTCAAAATTAATTTAGGAATCAATTTTAAAGTGAAAATTAATTAGGAAAGTAAATATTTAGGGGAAATAATACAAGCTGTATTTTTGATTAATATAACTTGTATTTCATCGTATGTTGGGGGTTCTTTATGCATCTTTTAGTTTATGTGATGTGTATATTTAATATATTGAAAAATTATAACAGATATTTAAAAAATTGCAATTTTCAAATAGTATAATCTGTGATTTTAGTCATAATTTACATAATTAACAGTGTTTTAAAAAGCTTAACAAAAGATAATGTGGAAGCTAAGCTAACCAGCTGTAGCTTCATATTTAGAAACATGAGAGTGGAACTGATCTGAACATCTGACTCAGAGAGGAAGAGGAAGAGGAAGGAGAAGAAGAGGAGGAAGAGGAGAAGAGGAAGAAGAAGAAGAGGAGGAAGAGGAGAAGAGGAAGAAGAAGAAGAAGAAGAGGATTTCACTACATGTCTGCAGAACGTTTTTTCCAGAAAGATAAAGTTTAAATGTCATAAACTATATTCCTTCTCTCTGGTAAACACGTGAATATAAACATGAAGACTTATTGATTATTGATCGACACACTTTCATGTTTCACTACAGAGAAAAATTAAAAAGAATCAAAGAGGTCGTCTGAACTCTAACACAGAGAGACTTTTATACACTAGCTCCTACACATGTACTAATGTGTGTGTATATACATATATATATATATATATACACATATACATATATATATATATATACACATATACATATATATATATATATATATATACACACACAGACCCGAGGAAAGGAGGACAGACTTCATCTAGTTTAGTTAAACGTGTTTGTAGTGAACTTATGTATTTATAGTTAAAGTTAAAGTTACAGAGAGAACTTTATTATGATGTCATCTTCTACTGATTATTGAATTAATAAAACTTTATTTATAAACATGTTTCTGTCTCACTGTTTAAAACTGACTTCCTGTTTTTAAATATTCACAATAAAGCGTCTCCGTTTCACAATAAAAGCCTCTGATGTCGTTCAGACTGAAGTGACCCTGATGAGATAACTAGACCACCTCCCTCTGGGGGGCCCTGACCCACTAGATCTGATGGAAACATCATGACCCACTTTCTCAAAGCAGAGACCAGGAGCGACCTAAAGAGACCTGGAGAGACCAGAAGAGACCTGGAGAGACTAGAAGAGACCAGGAGAGACCTGAAGAGACTAGAAGAGACCTGGAGACACACTGGAAGAGACCAGAAGAGACCAGGAGAGACCTGAAGAGACTAGAAGAGACCTGGAGAGACCTGGAGACACACTGGAAGAGACCAGAAGAGACCAGGAGAGACCTGAAGAGACTAGAAGAGACCTGGAGACACACTGGAAGAGACCAGAAGAGACCTGAAGAGACCAGGAGAGACTAGAAGAGACCTGAAAATACCTAAAGAGACTAAAAGAGACCTGAAAAGACCTAAAGAGACTAAAAGAGACCTGGAGACTAGAATAGACCTGAAGAGACTAGAACAGACCTGAAAATACCTAGAGACTAAAAGAGACCTGGAGACACACTGGAAGAGACCAGAAGAGACCAGGAGACCTGGAGAGACACCAACCAGAAGAGACACACTGGAAGAGACCAGAAGAGACCTGGAGACACACCGGAAGAGACCAGAAGAGACCTGAAGAGACTTGTATAGACCTGAAGAGACCAGGAGAGACTAGAAGAGACCTGAAAATACCTAAAGAGACTAAAAGAGACCTGAAAAGACCTAAAGAGACTAAAAGAGACCTGGAGAGACTAGAAGAGACCTGAAGAGACTAGAAGAGACCTAAAGAGACTAAAAGAGACCTGGAGAGACTAGAAGAGACCTGAAGAGACTAGAAGAGACCTGAGGAGACCAGAAGAGAATAAACTGATAAAAATGTTGAATAACTGAGCAAACCGTATTATAATAATGACGTCCACAGGAAGCACAGAGAGCTTACCTGTGGGTCCACAGGTGAGTCGGTCCACAGGTGAGGTCCAGAGGACTGTAGGAATGAGGTCTCTGTGCTTCATGTGGGGCAGATTATGAGGATCCAGGTCTCTTCAGGACTGGATTTACAGCAGCAGCTTGTTGACGCGTTTAAGCCTCTAATTAATGACTCATTACAGACAGATGGGGGAGGGGCGGGGGCGGGGCTTAGGGATCAGCTGACAAGTGGGAGAGGGGCAGGGGGCGGGGCTTAGGGGTCAGCTGACATGTGGCAGAGAAGAAGAAGCCTTAAAGCTCCAGATTATCAGACGCATAAGAGGTCCTCTACAATAAAGATATTCATTTTATCTCCGTTTACACGTTTCTTATCTTCAGAGATAAAACTTCTTAAACATAATTTACTTTAATGACCCGACGTTCTGTGTCGAGATGATTCACAGAAATATGAATTTAAATATCACTAAGCATTATAAACATAATGAGTCATAGATTCTTCATCAGAGTTTATTATTGATCAACTGCTCTGATTCTGTTCATGTTCAACTGAAGCGTTCAAAGCTTTCTGGTCCATTTATGATGAAATTACATCAGAATCTGATCTTTGTTCAGACTTTTATCTCCTCAGACGCTTCAAAGAAACACAGAGAAGTGTAGCGGTCTGCAGGTAGAGCTCAGGTGAACTAAAGGAGTTCAGGTGAACTGTAGGCGTTCAGGTGAACTAAAGGCGTACTAAAGGCGTTCAGGTGAACTGGAGGCGTTCAGGTGAACTGGAGGGGTTCAGGTGAACTGGAGGGGTTCAGGTGAACTGGAGGCGTTCAGGTGAACTGGAGGCGTTCAGGTGAACTGGAGGGGTTCAGGTGAACTGGAGGGGTTCAGGTGAACTGGAGGGGTTCAGGTGAACTGGAGGCGTTCAGGTGAACTGGAGGCGTTCAGGTGAACTGGAGGCGTTCAGGTGAACTGGAGGCGTTCAGGTGAACTGGAGGCGTTCAGGTGAACTGGAGGCGTTCATATATATATATATATATATATAAAATGAGGAACTCTGACTTCACAGTAGAAAGTAGAAATAAAAGCCCTGTTTCATAAAGAATAAATATTATTATTATTATTTATCTGATTATTTTACCAATAAATTGATCTTTTTGACACTAAACTGTTATTGAATTCTTTAAAATGTTTTGTTTATTTTAAATGATTCTGACAAAGATCAGATGTTTAATAAACATAAATAATATTTAATATTCAAATCAAAGAGTTATTGATCGACTGATCAAGTTAAATGAATCAATAAACATGACATCACCTGAGGAACTGGACTCTCGTCTCAGAGTTCACCTCTGTGTCTCTAGGTAGAAGAGAGGCCCGAGGCCTGCAGACTCACAAGTGAATCCATGTGCAGTTTAAGTGAATGGGGACGATATTGTTGATTGTCATAGTGTTCAACCAATCAGATCTTTAGTTTGACATGTTGGGCGTATTCTTTGAGTGTCAGAGCTACCGAGGTAGTCCACAAGTACGTCAGCATTAACGTGCGGCTTGATTGGTCAGTGGGCTAGGGTGACTGTTGTGAAACTAGCTAGCAGAACTTTGTAGTAGTAAGAGTTAAAGTTTAAAGAAATGTATGAAGTTTTTACGTGACATTACATTTTTAGCGTTTTGACATGTTGGGTGGTGACAATCCCAATATCTGCTGCCTCTGTCGAGCGGACATTTTCAGCCTCAAACGCATTAAAACGTATTCAAGAAATACAACTGGGGAGGCTCCACTGTCTTCACTGGCGTCCATGAATCCAGAAGGACTTCTTACTGGAACTAAAACACACGGATGTACTGAACAACCGTGAGATTAAACTCTTTATTAACAAAGAAAGGAGGATGGACTTTGTCTTTAAATAGTGAACAGCAGCTCTGGTAAGTTAAATGCGTTTGTTTTTACATCTACAGTAGCGTTACTACCGTGTTCATTTTTCTATCGTGTCGTTTTTATGATATGGTTAATATTGTTCCCTCTGATATAATATTTGAATGGTGCCCTTGAGCGTGTGGCAGAATGAGTGTTTTAGCGCCGCAGTTTTGCTGGATTGTTCAGAGGCCTGTTGAATCGTGTTATTTGGGTTTTATGTTATTCTACCTGCTTTGTTGTCATATAAATACATGTGACTGGTTCTTGTGAGTTTGTTCTTGTCATTGTGTTAATTACATACATTTTGACTATCTGCATTGTCCGTTAATGACGAAGCATCCCGTCATGCTGCTTCATAGTGACAGACCTGCATCCTTTATAGTTTTGCGTATATTCATGTATCTGCACTCTGCAGTTAGAGTATTTGTAGCCCTCATAGTGGTTGAACTTCATGTAACATTTTATTTCACTTGTCAAATGTTGCACTGTTATGTGAATATGAGGTTTTAATAACCCGTAGCTGGGTCATAATGAGGCTATTAGGAGGTTCAACTGTAGTAGGAAAGCACTGAAGGCCCAGGTATGAAATACACGGCCCGCCACTGTATTTTAGTATATTTTATGTTATACTTTAATATATATTATATATATGTGTATGTTATATTTAGTGTTGTATTTTGTTTTATATTTTATGAGCACATGTAAAGAGGTTTACGTCTTGTTTTTCCACATAGATATAGATTACTGTAGATTGTAAATGTCTGTGTTAGTTAACTTTATTAAACTGTTTTCAGCCTAAAAACAGTTTAATTTAAAAGGCGATGTGGTTGAAAATGTTACATCTGAATAACAATAATAATAATAATAATAATAATAACAATACCAACAGAAGTTATTTCGACATGGCCCTCCCTCTCCGGCTGTCAGGAGACTAAACATCCAATAATAGTCTCTAAACATCTGGAGGATGTTTCCCATGAAGACCAGGTCCCAGTAGAGAACTGATCCAGGACCAGCTGTGGACTTTAATCCTCTTTATTCATCTTAAACTGGGACAAAGCAGCAGAAATTAGTTCAGATTACACAACAGGTCATCAAGTGTTAGCATCAGAGCATGGAGCTCTCTAAGAACAAGCTAACAGAGAGCTAAGGATGGAATGAGAGAGCTCACAGAGAGCTCACAGACCAAGACCTCACGCCCCAACAACAGTTTCTTCTGTGGTCCATCAGGACCAAGACCTCACGCCACAACAACAGTTTCTTCTGTGGTCCATCAGGACCAAGACCTCACGCCCCAACAACAGTTTCTTCTGTGGTCCATCAGGACCAAGACCTCACGCCACAACAACAGTTTCTTCTGTGGTCCATCAGGACCAAGACCTCACGCCACAACAACAGTTTCTTCTGAGGTCCATCAGGACCAAGACCTCACGCCACAACAACAGTTTCTTCTGTGGTCCATCAGGACCAAGACCTCACGCCACAACAACAGTTTCTTCTGTGGTCCATCAGGACCAAGACCTCACGCCACAACAACAGTTTCTTCTGTGGTCCATCAGGACCAAGACCTCATGCCCCATGAACGGTTTCTTCTGAGGTCCATCAGGACCAAGACCTCACGCCACATGAACGGTTTCTTCTGAGGTCCATCAGGACCAAGACCTCACGCCACAACAACAGTTTCTTCTGTGGTCCATCAGGACCAAGACCTCACGCCACAACAACAGTTTCTTCTGTGGTCCATCAGGACCAAGACCTCACGCCACAACAACAGTTTCTTCTGTGGTCCATCAGGACCAAGACCTCATGCCCCATGAACGGTTTCTTCTGAGGTCCATCAGGACCAAGACCTCACGCCACATGAACGGTTTCTTCTGAGGTCCATCAGGACCAAGACCTCACGCCACATGAACAGTTTCTTCTGAGGTCCATCAGGACCAAGACCTCACGCCACAACAACAGTTTCTTCTGTGGTCCATCAGGACCAAGACCTCACGCCCCATGAACAGTTTCTTCTGAGGTCCATCAGGACCAAGACCTCACGCCCCATGAACAGTTTCTTCTGAGGTCCATCAGGACCAAGACCTCACGCCCCATGAACAGTTTCTTCTGAGGTCCATCAGGACCAAGACCTCACGCTACATGAACAGTTTCTTCTGAGGTCCATCAGGACCAAGACCTCACGCCCCATGAACAGTTTCTTCTGAGGTCCATCAGGACCAAGACCTCACGCCACAACAACAGTTTCTTCTGAGGTCCATCAGGACCAAGACCTCACGCCCCATGAACAGTTTCTTCTGAGGTCCATCAGGACCAAGACCTCACGCCACAACAACAGTTTCTTCTGTGGTCCATCAGGACCAAGACCTCACGCCACAACAACAGTTTCTTCTGAGGTCCATCAGGACCAAGACCTCATGCCACAACAACAGTTTCTTCTGAGGTCCATCAGGACCAAGACCTCACGCCCCATGAACAGTTTCTTCTGAGGTCCATCAGGACCAAGACCTCACGCCCCATGAACAGTTTCTTCTGAGGTCCATCAGGACCAAGACCTCACGCCACAACAACAGTTTCTTCTGTGGTCCATCAGGACCAAGACCTCACGCCCCATGAACAGTTTCTTCTGTGGTCCATCAGGACCAAGACCTCACGCCACAACAACAGTTTCTTCTGAGGTCCATCAGGACCAAGACCTCACGCCCCATGAACAGTTTCTTCTGAGGTCCATCAGGACCAAGACCTCACGCCACATGAACGGTTTCTTCTGAGGTCCATCAGGACCAAGACCTCACGCCCCATGAACAGTTTCTTCTGAGGTCCATCAGGACCAAGACCTCACGCCACAACAACAGTTTCTTCTGTGGTCCATCAGGACCAAGACCTCACGCCCCATGAACAGTTTCTTCTGAGGTCCATCAGGACCAAGACCTCACGCCCCATGAACGGTTTCTTCTGAGGTCCATCAGGACCAAGACCTCACGCCACAACAACAGTTTCTTCTGAGGTCCATCAGGACCAAGACCTCACGCCCCATGAACAGTTTCTTCTGAGGTCCATCAGGACCAAGACCTCACGCCACATGAACGGTTTCTTCTGAGGTCCATCAGGACCAAGACCTCACGCCACAACAACAGTTTCTTCTGAGGTCCATCAGGACCAAGACCTCACGCCACAACAACAGTTTCTTCTGAGGTCCATCAGGACCAAGACCTCACGCCACATGAACAGTTTCTTCTGTGGTCCATCAGGACCAAGACCTCACGCCACATGAACAGTTTCTTCTGAGGTCCATCAGGACCAAGACCTCACGCCCCATGAACAGTTTCTTCTGTGGTCCATCAGGACCAAGACCTCACGCCACATGAACAGTTTCTTCTGTGGTCCATCAGGACCAAGACCTCACGCCACATGAACAGTTTCTTCTGTGGTCCATCAGGACCAAGACCTCATGCCTTCTTTTATCTTTATCTTTTATATTTGATTGTACATTTTAATATGTTTCTATTATTTTGCACTGTGTTTATTGTTTGTTATGCATCGTCAATAAACGGTTCTGATTCTGAAGCCGTGCAGCTAAAGTCAAAGATAACGGGAACAAAAGCAGATCAAACACCCGGTGACCTCCCGGTAACCTCCCGGTAACCCGGATGGAACAATACGGAGCGCGTTATCTCGGTCCTCCCCGGTAACCGGGCTCCATTCAGGGCGAACAAAAGGACTCACAGCCGGGGACGGACCGCCTGTTGCCTCTCACACACCTGTCCGGTAGCTCGGCTCGACTCGTGTTATCTTTTATTCAGGTGTTATTTTATGCATTTGACTGATAAACTTCAGGTCTTTATGAAACACGTCTGAGCTGCTCTTCACCTTCATTTGTCTCACTAAACAATCTGCCAAACTCCATTCAGATGTCCGTCAATTTAAGATAAACTTCAGTTTAATAACGCATGAATGTTTACTCACAACTGAAACTGGTTGATAAAGAGTTGATTTGTTCTGCTGGTTGTTTCGGCATATTGTGATAAACTATTATCTATTTATTTTTTAATAAATCTCTCTGTAAAGCTTCACCCTCTTCGCTCTCTGCTGCAGCCACGTAACGCTCATGTTCTCCGAGAAGAACCCAGAAACAGGAGAAGTGGTGCTAAAAGTTGAATTTAAATTAATATATATCACCGTTATGTGTTGTGGGTTTATGGCGACATGATAATGGGATCCTGACACTTCGTTTATAATAGTATTTAAAGTATTTCTGTGTGTGTTTGAGTGTTAACATCGATGGAATCCTTGAATCTGGATGTTTCCCAGTGGAGTCTGGTGCGGGTCTGTTTACAGGAGCCGAGCGGACAGATCAAGTTAACGGATAAAAACGAGCTCACCTGCAGGTTTCTCCGGTTAATCCGTTAAAGCATGGCTCCGAGCACCGGGAGATCTCTACCGGCTCCTCCGGACTCTTTGTATTCGAACACACGGAGCTGATGTTCGGGGACAGAAGTGAAGAGACTCGTTAAAACGACTCGACTTTAGATCGAGTTAAAAACCAGCAGCAGTCAACCTGCCCACCAAGAGAAGGGAAAATAACCCCTGTGGTCGGACTGGCAGGCAGGAAGCCCCGCCCTCTTCACAGGACACGCCCCCTTTCTTTGGTATCAGTTATATACTTGGTATATAAGTACAACGTAGTAATACTACAGTCTAAAAATACTTAGTCCTGCAGTAAAAATAGGTTTTAAAAACATCAAAATATACATAAAGTACTATAAGTTTAAATCACTTTATCATTTGAATGACTACAAACTGATGGTAATTGTGAATCAATTATAATAAAAATAGTATTATTTGTTTATTGATAATATTTTGTATCAATAATCAAACTTTTAATAAGATTATTAGAATATGTATTGTTTTTATGCTAATTTGTAGTTATATTCCTTTATGTGAAGGATTTCTTGTTTCCTAAAAAATAACGTTTATTATTATTAAAAATGTACTGTAGTACTACTACTGCAGTAGTTTAATAAATGTTTGTAGTTATCTGCATTTTAAATTAACTATTAAATAAAATTACTTTCAATTAAATTTGAAGAAAAATAAATCCAAAAATGTAATGAGTTTTTATTTACATTTAAAAAGTCCTTTTTATTAAACATGTATTTTTCTAGTGACTTGTTTTATTTCATAATTAAACTTTTTAATTTAAAGGCTGTCGTTTGGATAAAAAAACATTTTGTAAATAAAAACTTATGGAATTAAATTTAGTTGCAGAATGAATACATTTATTATTAAGGTAGTTTCATGTCTGAAGCCTTTGATTAGTTTTAAGAACATTATTCATCTTTTCTTCTAATCAGAATATTTTAAATGAACAAACATAAAAAGGTTTGTAGGAGCCGTGCTCCTTCCAGTCAACACTCAGGGAAGGAGGACGCCCCCTGCTGGTCGGATCCATAACTGACTTCTACTGAACTACAGTACTCAGGTAAAGTCTGGATGTACTTGTACTTCACTTGAGTATACTTTAGGGTATTTTATACTTCTACATCTCAGAAGTAAATATTGTACTTTGACATTTATTGTTCAGAGTTAATTTAGATTAAAACAACTTTTTAAAATACGATGTATTACAACACTGAAGTAGGTCTACTGCTCATATATTTATACTTCATTAATAATTAATAATTATAATTTATCATTATTCATAACTTATAACAATAATAAAAGACAGGTGGAGGCAGGTAAAGACAGGTAAAGGCAGGCAGAGGTGGAGACAGGTAGAGGCAGGTAAAGACAGGTACAGACAGGTGGAGGCAGGTGGAGGCGGAGAGAGGTAGAGGCAGGTAAAGACAGGTACAGACAGGTGGAGACAGGTAGAGGCAGGTGGAGGCAGGTGGAGGCAGGTGGAGGCGGAGACAGGTAGAGGCAGGTGGAGACAGGTAAAGGCAAATGGAGACAGGTGGAGGTGGAGACAGGTAGAGGCAGGTGGAGGTGGAGACAGGTAGAGGCAGGTGGAGGCGGAGACAGGTAGAGGCAGGTGGAGACAGGTAAAGGCAAATGGAGACAGGTGGAGGTGGAGACAGGTAGAGGCAGGTGGAGGCAGGTAGAGGTGGAGACAGGTAGAGGCAGGTAAAGACAGGTAAAGACAGGTGGAGACAGGTAGAGGCAGGTAGAGGCAGGTGGAGACAGGTACAGACAGGTGGAGACAGGTAGAGGCAGGTAGAGGTGGAGACAGGTAGAGGCAGGTAAAGACAGGTAGAGGCAGGTGGAGACAGGTACAGACAGGTAGAGGCAGGTAGAGGTGGAGACAGGTAGAGGCAGGTAAAGACAGGTAGAGGCAGGTGGAGACAGGTACAGACAGGTAGAGGCAGGTAGAGGTGGAGACAGGTAGAGGCAGGTAGAGGCAGGTAGAGGCAGGTGGAGGCAGGTGGAGGCAGGTGGAGACAGGTACAGACAGGTAGAGGCAGGTGGAGGCGGAGACAGGTAGAGGCAGGTGGAGACAGGTAGAGGTGGAGACAGGTAGAGGTAGGTGGAGACAGGTAGAGGCAGGTGGAGACAGGTAGAGGTAGAGGTAGGTGGAGACAGGTAGAGGCAGGTGGAGACAGGTAGAGGTAGGTGGAGACAGGTAGAGGTAGGTGAAGACAGGTAGAGGTAGGTGGAGACAGGTAGAGGCAGGTGGAGACATGTAAACATGGAACTTACTTCTTAATTTCCTGTAAAACAAAGAGTCTTTTTGTTTCAACACTTTTAATCATCAGATTCGTTCTGCTACATGAGCTGTGACACGCTGCTCACCTGATCTGAGTCACACCTGAGCTACATCAGTTCAGATCATCATCATCAATGATGATGATGCAGACAGGCGACCAGCAGCGTCTCCTCCAGACAAGACGTTCAAAGACTCAAAGAGTCCGTCAGTGAAAAGTACCCGTCGTCCTTTTTACTGCAACACAATCAGAGACGTCTTCGTCTTCACAGGTGAGCAGAAGACTGAACAGGTGAGCAGACTCCTGCAGCTTGATTCCCTCCAGACTTCCTGTGATGAGTTCACTGACATCACGTGGAGTATTTAAATGAATGATTGAGAGATATTTAGTAAGATCTGATGCTGCTTTCATTATATTGAATTATTATAAACAAGATTTAATTCAAATCAAAACATCAACTGAAGATAAACAAATGGTTGCCTTTATGTTTGTGATGAGCAGAGTTTTGTCCGTTGGTGAATCAGTTTATTGTTCTGATTAATGTTTCTTTGTTCCACATGAACTCAAACAATCATGAAACGTCTCATCCTCATCGATGATTTAGTTCCTTTTGTTGGAGACAACAGACCGTTAGCTTAGCAACATCAAGGCTAAAAACAACCCCAGAATGCAACACTTTTCAAACATAGTTTGGGTCAGAACGTCCTGATGTCACTTCCTGTCGGACTGAGCAGACGCCGATGTGTGCAGCACCACATCGCTCCGGTCAGACTCCAGGACCGGGACCAGGACCAGGATCAGGATCAGGAGACCTGGATGACCTCCATGCTGCTGGAGAAGCTGGACTGACTCCCCCCCGTCCCCATCATCTCCTCTCTGGACCTGCTGTCCATCCTCCCGTCTCCAAACTCCATCTGACAGCTTCGTCTCTTCAGCTGCTTCTCAAAGCTGCTCTCTTCATGCCAGCTCCTCCTCGAGTCTCCTCGGTCCCCCGTCCTCTGCCGGCTGCGGCGCCGCACCGCCTCCAGGCCGCCGCCGCCGCTGCATCCGTAGGCCGCCACGCCGCCGCCGCCGCCGCCGCCGCCGCCACTCAGGATGGCGGAGGTGGAGTAGAAGCGAGCGGACTCGGAGGAGAGGTACCAGCCGCCGGCCAGAGAGGAGGAGACGGGGCCCAGCAGGATGTCGGAGTGCCAGCCCTTCAGGGTCCCTCCGGGTCCTGGTCCTGGTCTGGCCAGGTGCTGCTGGCTGCGGGAGAGGCCGAACAGGAAGCTGGTGGCGTTCTCCTCCACGCTGCCGCTCCGCTGTAGAGGATGCCAGCAGTTGGGAGCGGCGGGCGGAGGTTTGGTGAAGCCGGAGGAGGACTGGACCTCCTCCTTGTCGGGGCTCTGCTCCGACACCTCCTCCACCGGGGAGAACTGGCACTGTTTACTGGTCGGCTCTTTGAAGCTGGACGGTTTGAAGAACTCGGCGTCTCCCGGTCCTCCGTGAGGGACAAAGGCCGGCTCGCCGTACGACTTGATGTCCAGAGAGAAGGAGCGCTTCAGACGGGCGTTGTCCTCGGGGCCATCGGAGAGCTGAAGGACGCTCAGAGCCTCGGCCAGCCGGAGCTCCTCGGGGGCGTCGGCCAGGAGACAAGGAAAGGGGAGGGGCTCCATGAGGGGCTCCGTGAGGGGCTCCATGGGGGGCTCTGGACAGGTGAGAGGGTCCTGGTCTTCACCTGAAGGATCCTGGTGAGGGGGGACATCCTGGTCCTCCAGCTGAGGGGGGACCTCACCGCTGGGCTCCGGATGAGCCTTCAGTCTGGTCTCAGGACCCGGAGGACTCTTAATCCTCTTCTCAAAGTCCAGCAGCTGACCCAGGAAGTTAAAGTTGGGAGAGATGGTCGGCCTCTTCTCCTTCACAAACCTGGACACAAAGAGGGAGGAGCTTCATCATCACCTGTCTATGGTCCTAACCCTCTCACCTGTCTGTGGTCCTGACCCTCTCGTCTGTCTGTGGTCCTGACCCTCTCGCCTGTCTGTGGTCCTGACCCTCTCGTCTGTCTGTGGTCCTGACCCTCTCGCCTGTCTGTGGTCCTGCCCCTCTCGCCTGTCTGTGGTCCTGACCCTCTCACCTGTCTGTGGTCCTGCCCCTCTCACCTCTCTGTGGTCCTGCCCCTCTCACCTGTCTGTGGTCTTGCCCCTCTCACCTGTCTGTGGTCTTGCCCCTCTCACCTGTCTGTGGTCTTGCCCCTCTCACCTGTCTGTGGTCTTGCCCCTCTCACCTGTCTGTGGTCCTGCCCCTCTCACCTGTCTGTGGTCCTGCCCCTCTCACCTGTCTGTGGTCCTGCCCCTCTCACCTCTCTGTGGTCCTGCCCCTCTCACCTCTCTGTGGTCCTGCCCCTCTCACCTGTCTGTGGTCCTGCCCCTCTCACCTGTCTGTGGTCCTGCCCCTCTCACCTGTCTGTGGTCCTGCCCCTCTCACCTGTCTGTGGTCCTGCCCCTCTCACCTGTCTGTGGTCCTGCCCCTCTCACCTGTCTGTGGTCCTGCCCCTCTCACCTGTCTGTGGTCCTGCCCCTCTCACCTGTCTGTGGTCCTGCCCCTCTCACCTGTCTGTGGTCCTGCCCCTCTCACCTGTAGGCCTCGTCCAGAGGCATGTCCATCCTCTTCATGATGTAGGCGATGGCGATGGTGGCAGAGCGGGAGATTCCAGCCAGACAGTGGACCAGGACCCGAGCGTTGGAGGCTTTGGCCTTCTCTGAAACACACAAGAGGTTCTAAGGTGAGAGCAGGTGTGGAGTCCTTCAGGTGCGTCTCTGTGACCTCCAGTCCTCTGACCTATGAAGTCCAGGGACCGGTCCAACCAGGGCAGGATCTTCTCACAGAACGAGTCGTTGACGGGGACCCTGAGGAAGTGGGACTCTGGGATGAAGTCTGGTTTGGGACAGGTGTTACTGGCGTTCAGGACGTAGACGATGTCGTTCTGCTGCATCAGATCCTGGAGACACAAAACCACGTCAGAGAACAGCTCTGTTCTGATTGGCTGAGTGTGGTGGGAGGCCTCCCAGCATGCACTGGGGCCACACGTCATATTATATTATATTATATTTAGTGCTGGGCAACGATTACAATTTTGAATCGCGATTAATCACATTGTTATGCGCAAAATTCAATAATAAATTCAAAAGTAGTGTTTTATTTTAAAGTACTGCTATATGAACAAAAGTGCAATAACATCTGGTTTGTAAACACTTTAAACACATCAGGTTCTTTTTAACAGCAGTATTCCCTTTACACAGTAGCAGTTATAACACAGTTATAATGATTCTGATAATACATATTCAGCCGGTGTTCATAACTTTATCTTCATGTGTAAGAGATGATATTTAAATATAAACCTTGAAAACTGTAAACCTATCTACGTCATGTTTTATGTTTGTTAAATTCTCAGTAGTGATAACTAAATGATGCTTATTATACATATTACAAACAAAAACACTTTAAAAACTCTAAAACAATAATTTAAATGAATCATTTATTTTTTTCTTTCTTTGGTATTTTGGTCAGACACATATTTCACGCTGATTACCGTAATATGTGTGGTATTTGTTATAAATGTACGTTGGTACATAGAGGGTGATAAGAAGCTGTACATGGAGGGACTTAGGACCCAGGGGAGTGTAGGTGAAGGAAACAGGAAGAGACGGAAGAGACGCCACACAAACAGCTGTTCACCGCTCGCTGAAGGTTCTTGTGTTAAAAATGTCCGCTTAATAATTTTTTTAAAACTGCGTTAACGCACGATAAAATAATTGTCGGCGTTAATTAATTAATGCGTTAACGCGATAATAACGCGTTATTATATTATATTATAGTATAGTATAGTATAGTACAGGGGTCTTCAATTAAAATTCCAAAAGGTCCAGATTGAGAAAATCTCCTCAGGCAAAGGTCCGGAACATTACAATGATATCTAACTTGCGCCACTTAGTGCCATATGTATATATATATATTCAAGAAGTCTAGTAGTAGTAACAACGTCTCTGTGTCGTCAACAACTGTCAAATCAAATAAAGAAAGTACACATCAATTATATTTTAACAATTATTATTCTCAGTTTTCAAATTTAACTGGATGGATCATAAATAATACATAGAAATACATAAATAAATGTTCTTCTCTCATTTCAAGTAAAATAATGTCTCCATCTAAAAATAAAATACACAAAAAAGAACTTTTGAAAAACGTACATCTTAAAGAAAGTGCTTGATTGTATAAAGATGAGCCTTGTGTCTGAGGCTGCTGACAGGTATTTGCTTGATTTGTTCACATAACTCTTCTTTTTGTTTCCCCTCAAGTAAAGTTCCATCTAATGCACTCATGCCCTCCTCGACAACCTCTCCATCAGTGAACGGCTTTATGTTGACCCAAAATCAAAGCAACGTTCAGGGAACATTCGTAAGCACGTCGTTGGGCAGTGAATGAATGTGTTAATATTCTGGTGGAACGTTCATATTGGGCTCTTCAATGGTTTATTTTCTGTGCCCTCAGTTGGGATTGGAGTGGGTATGTTTGGTCTCGTTTCACATCGTCTCTTTGAATAATGTCCACGGTATCTGAGCATATGAGACAGAGTGGTTTAGTAGCGCCAGCAGGAAGAATGAACAAACACGAGTCCGTCCATTCTTTGTTAAAGCTGTCTTCGAGGTCCACCTTTCTCTTTTTAGAGCACGCCATGTTAACTTCTCCGACTTACTCACTTCTCTCACTGCTTCTCTCTCACTGCTCTCGCTCCGTCTCCGCCTGTCTGCGGGATCTCACTCCACTCACGATGCATTTTGGAATAAACATTCGATTGGCTGAGTAGCGTCACGTGAGATTATTTACAATGTATGTGATTGGTCGGTGTGTTTCCTGAACTGCTGAATGAGTGAATGAATGAATGAATGAATGAGTGAATGAATGAATGAATGAGTGAGTGAATGAGTGAATGAATGAGTGAGTGAATGAGTGAATGAATGAATGAGTGAATGAGTGAATGAATGAATGAGTGAATGAATGAGTGAATGAATGAATGAATGCCGTAAAGGACAGAAAAGCTGCGCAGGTTAAAACAGAAGCGCTCCGCCAAAATGTATAATTCTCAATTATCTATCAATTATACGTCTGGGTCCGGATCCGGACCGCGGTCCGCCTATTGGCGACCCCTGGTATAGTATATCATATCATATCATATCATAGTATAGTATAGTATAGTATAGTATAGTATAGTATAGTATAGTATAGTATAGTATAGTATATCATATCATATCATAGTATAGTATAGTATAGTATAGTATAGTATATCATATCATATCATATCATAGTATAGTATAGTATAGTATAGTATAGTATATCATATCATATCATATCATAGTATAGTATAGTATAGTATAGTATAGTATAGTATAGTATAGTATATCATATCATAGTATAGTATAGTATAGTATATCATATCATATTATAGTATAGTATATCATAGTATAGTATAGTATAGTATATCATATCATATCATATCATAGTATAGTATAGTATAGTATAGTATAGTATATCATATCATATCATAGTATAGTATAGTATATCATATCATATTATAGTATAGTATATCATATCATATCATATCATATCATAGTATAGTATATCATATCATATTATAGTATAGTATATCATATCATAGTATAGTATAGTATATCATATAGTATAGTATATCATATCATAGTATAGTATAGTATAGTATAGTATATCATATCATAGTATAGTATAGTATAGTATAGTATAGTATATCATATCATATCATATCATATCATATCATAGTATAGTATAGTATAGTATAGTATAGTATATCATATCATAGTATAGTATAGTATAGTATAGTATATCATATCATATTATAGTATAGTATATCATATCATATCATAGTATAGTATATCATATCATATTATAGTATAGTATATCATATCATATCATATCATATTATAGTATAGTATATCATATCATATCATAGTATAGTATAGTATAGTATATCATATCATATAGTATATCATATCATAGTATAGTATAGTATAGTATATCATATCATAGTATAGTATAGTATAGTATAGTATATCATATCATATCATATCATAGTATAGTATAGTATAGTATAGTATATCATATCATATCATAGTATAGTATAGTATAGTATAGTATAGTATAGTATATCATATCATATCATATTATATCATAGTATAGTATAGTATATCATAGTATAGTATAGTATAGTATAGTATATCATATCATATTATAGTATAGTATAGTATATCATATCATATCATATCATATCATATCATATCATAGTATAGTATATCATATCATATTATAGTATAGTATATCATATCATAGTATAGTATAGTATAGTATAGTATATCATATCATATCATATCATATCATATCATATTATAGTATAGTATAGTATATCATATCATATCATATCATATCATAGTATAGTATAGTATAGTATAGTATATCATATCATATAGTATAGTATATCATATCATATAGTATAGTATATCATATCATATCATATCATAGTATATCATATCATATTATAGTATAGTATATCATATCATAGTATAGTATAGTATATCATATCATATCATATCATATTATAGTATAGTATATCATATCATAGTATAGTATAGTATATCATATCATATCATATCATATCATATAGTATAGTATAGTATATCATATCATATCATATAGTATAGTATATCATATCATATCATAGTATATCATATCATATCATATCATATTATAGTATAGTATATCATATCATAGTATAGTATAGTATATCATATCATATCATATCATATAGTATAGTATAGTATATCATATCATAGTATAGTATAGTATATCATATCATATCATAGTATAGTATATCATATCATAGTATAGTATAGTATATCATATCATATCATATCATATCATATAGTATAGTATAGTATATCATATCATATCATAGTATAGTATAGTATATCATATCATATTATAGTATAGTATAGTATATCATATCATATCATATCATAGTATAGTATAGTATATCATATCATATCATATCATAGTATAGTATAGTATATCATATCATAGTATAGTATAGTATAGTATATCATATCATAGTATAGTATAGTATAGTATAGTATATCATATCATATCATATCATATCATATCATAGTATAGTATATCATATTATAGTATAGTATAGTATAGTATAGTATATCATATCATATCATAGTATAGTATAGTATAGTATAGTATATCATATCATATCATATCATATCATATCATATCATATCATAGTATAGTATATCATATTATAGTATAGTATAGTATAGTATAGTATATCATATCATATCATATCATAGTATAGTATAGTATAGTATAGTATATCATATCATATCATATCATAGTATAGTATAGTATAGTATAGTATAGTATATCATATCATATCATATCATAGTATAGTATAGTATAGTATAGTATAGTATATCATATCATATCATATCATAGTATAGTATAGTATAGTATAGTATATCATATCATATCATATCATATTATAGTATAGTATAGTATAGTATAGTATATCATATCATATCATATCATAGTATAGTATAGTATAGTATATCATATCATATCATATCATATCATATCATATCATATCATATCATAGTATAGTATATCATATTATAGTATAGTATAGTATAGTATAGTATAGTATAGTATATCATATCATATCATATTATATTACCTGGTTGAGGACGTCCCTCTGACAGCCCAGGTACAGGTGAGGCAGGATGCGGGTCGGTCCGCTGCTGCTTACGGGTCGACATGGTTCAGACATACAGGATGGAACCAGAGAGGACCTCCCCTCACACAGACCTGGGAACAGCTGGGAGAACTCGGAGAACCCACCTGAGAGGAACAGAGGAACCCACACACACACACACGTTTAGACTTCTTCTTCTTCTGCTGCTGTTTTATTCTCAGCAGATTAGATGCAACAAGCCTCTGAATTGATCCTCTGCAGGTCCAACATGAAGATAATAGATTTATATGTTAATATGATTTATTAATAATTACATAAACACAGAGGACGCTGCCTGTTGTCCACGTAAGTAAAATGTAAATAAAGGAACGAATAACTTCATTAGATGAATCATGAACGTTACGTTTGTTTGTTAACTTTATCATTAACCTTTTTTTAATGATAGTAAAGTAAGTTCAACAGTTCAAATGTATTTTTAATGAAGTGAACAGGTCCTGAAACATTGATATTTAAAACGGTTTAAGCCCGAGCGAGGACCATTTGGGGTTCGAGCGAGACAGTTTAGCGAAGAGAGCGTCGTAGAATGCACTTTTCAGAAACAAATATAATTAATGCTACACACATGTTATATACCGGCTTAACGAAGAAATTCTGGGCAACTTAGTCACTTAAACCACTTTACACACTGCAAACACAATTAAACACAAACTAATATAATCAACAAGAAGAGTTACCACAATATCACGTATTCTTCGCCGTGACTCGGCGAGCCATGCACTCCGGAGAGCTCTTCTAACAAAAGGCTAACGGCTAACACGGACAACCGAGATAGCAAAAAGCACGAGCATTCGACACAGAGTCCAGCGATATCGTCAGAATTTCTCTCCGTGAAACCATTACAACCATACAAGCCAACAAGCAACACAACACCAAGCCGCTCCACTGCAGAAAAAGCCAAAACGCACCTTACTTTGAGATGATTCATGAAGAAAGGGTAGAATATTCCGTTTTCCTGGCTAAAATACACTGTTGCTATGTATTTCCTGTCTTTTTTCAACTGTTTCCTGGAGAAAGGGGGGTGAAACAAGGCTGGGGGACCGTGGGGGATGGAATTTCAGTTTCGGCCAATCAGTTTTTACGCAGGGTTACGCGCGGCGCATTTATGATTTTTACTGGCTAACGATTCTGTCAATCAACACCAGCTTACGCCCAGCGTTTTCCTGACACTCTTCAGGAAAATGACAAGGTGCCATAGTCTGGGATTGACCAATCATAGGGCTGAGAAAGCCTCACAGACACAGGCAGACGAGAATGGAGCCGTGGGTCACAGACACAGAGATGTCTTAGAGAGGATTCTAGCTCTCAAAATGATGCCAAACTGCTGTATTTGATAGATTGAACACTATTAGTGATAAAACAAGTGAAATATATAGTTATATAGTATATAAAAGTACAATGGAACAGCTGGAACAGCTGATTCCAAAATGACGACCTTGCGTGACCTCTCTGTACCAAAACCTCTCTAGCTTTGTCCTGCTTCACTTTATCAAAGCCAAATCTTTTTTCAGGGACTCCAATCATGTTGTGCTATGATGTGGGATATGTTTTATGGTCAGCACTGCCGCATTTCAAGACATAATACCAATAAAAGTGCTTTTTTTTCAGGCAAACCTGAACATTTTCAATTTGAGCTGTGTGCCATCTTCATTTGCTATTAACCAGTAACATATACACAATATTTACACATCTGAACAAATCTCACAAGTGTTATCTGTTTTATAACATCAACATTATTAAAATAGACCTTGTAGTTATAGAATTGCAGTCTTTATAGTATGGGTATGCTATTTTTGAGCAGAGGCCTACAAATAGGGCTAGGGTTTAATTAAAATGTATTTATTGTTATCATTTGTCTTTTAAGTATTTTAAACAAGTAATACCTTTTTACAATATTTGTCTTTTCTCTTCAAATATTTGAACTCTTATGATTTAATTTTCATATATAAAATAATTGTATGTAAATATTCCATTTTAATAAAATGGGATATTTACATAAAATGATTTCAACTTTAAAGGATGAGTCTACATTTATCCTCATGTTTACAACATGTTGGTCCGTCCCTCAACACGTCTGACTTCCTGTCTGTGGCTCATTGGTTCCTACTGAAGAAGTAAATCTTTAAAAACACTAATAGTTCCATCAGTGATTTACTGTGATTATTAATAAACAAACAGGACAGGATAGAGACTTTGTTGACTATTTTCAGCGGCGGATGAATTAATTAATAAACTTGACTGTTGTATTCTGATAGTTAAAGTCAGAATGATGATGAAATATTAAAGTCTTCAGTCACAGTCAGGGTTCCTCTTTAGTTAAAAGACCAGCTGTTGTTGTTGTTGTTGTGTAACCTCATTTTTTTCATGAGGATGGAGTCATCATGACATCATAGTTACATAACGTAACCCTGAGAGGAAGAAGGGAGGACGGTGGGACTCATAAACTTCTTCATCTCGAGAGACTGAAACCTTCAGATCATCAGAGAGGCAACAACTCTGAAGACAACATGGCCGACATTAAAATTAAAGAAGAGGAATCAAAACCGTCGTTTATTAACTCTGACTAAGCTCTATAACAGGTGTCTAGACTCGGACTAGTCTCTGACTCGTGACTCGGACTAGGACTGACCTGAGACTCGGACAAGGACTGACCTGAGACTGGGACTAATCTGACCTGAGATTCCTGACTCGTGACTAGGACTGACCTGAGATTCGTGACTCGGACTGACCCGAGACTCGTGACTCGGACTAGGACTGACCTGAGATTCGTGACTCGGACTGACCTGAGACTCGTGACTCGGACTAGGACTGACCTGAGACTCCTGACTCAGACTGA
The DNA here is from genome assembly GCA_032191485.1 of Leptoclinus maculatus. Classification (NCBI taxonomy): domain Eukaryota; kingdom Metazoa; phylum Chordata; class Actinopteri; order Perciformes; family Stichaeidae; genus Leptoclinus; species Leptoclinus maculatus. Next base: position 301,637 of record JAVDOI010000168.1, read on the forward strand.
CCTGTGACTCCTGACTCAGACTGACCTGTGACTCATGACTAGGACTGACCTGTGACTCATGACTAGGACTGACCTGAGACTCATGACTCGGACTAGGACTGACCTGAGACTCATGCCTCGGACTAGGACTGACCTGAGACTCATGACTCGTGACTAGGACTGACCTGACACTCATCACTAGGACTGACCTGAGACTCGTGACTCGGACTAGGACTGACCTGAGATTCGTGACTCGGACTGACCTGAGACTCGTGACTCGGACTCGGACTGACCTGAGACTCCTGACTCGGACTAGGACTGACCTGAGACTCCTGACTCAGACTGACCTGTGACTCCTGACTCAGACTGACCTGTGACTCATGACTCGGACTGACCTGTGACTCATGACTAGGACTGACCTGAGACTCATGACTCGGACTAGGACTGACCTGAGACTCATGCCTCGGACTAGGACTGACCTGAGACTCATGACTAGGACTGACCTGAGACTCATGACTCGTGACTAGGACTGACCTGAGACTCATCACTAGGACTGACCTGAGACTCCTGACTCGGACTAGGACTGACCTGAGACTCATGACTCGTGACTAGGACTGACCTGAGACTCATGACTCGTGACTAGGACTGACCTGAGACTCCTGACTCGTGACTAGGACTGACCTGAGACTCATGACTCGTGACTAGGACTGACCTGAGACTCATGACTCGTGACTAGGACTGACCTGAGACTGGGACTAATCTGACCTGAGATTCCTGACTCGTGACTAGGACTGACCTGAGACTCCTGACTCGTGACTAGGACTGACCTGAGACTCCTGACTCGGACTAGGACTGACCTGAGACTGGGACTAATCTGACCTGAGACTCATGACTCAGACTAGTCTCTGACCTGAGACTGGGACTAGACTGACCTGAGAGCAGGTGCACGGAGGTGAAGCTCTTCTCCAGTTTCAGCAGCAGGACGCTGAGGAACGAGTCAGAGCTCAGAGAAGGAGGAAGAGAAGAACTGTGGTCGTAAACAACCACCTGCTGATCCTCCTGCAGCTCCAGCTACAACACACAAAGACATTATTATATATATGAAACACTTTGATACAATAACAAACATTAATCATGTGACCTGTGAAGGAAACATTGATGTTCTAGTCGTGATAACTTCCTACAATGTTTGTCCATATTTCTGAGATTTCTGAATATTTTCCCTCCTGTAAACATTTACCTGTTTCATTGAATGTTGGTTATATTTTATGATATTTGATTATATATTTCTACACAGAGACGTTTGTCTGCTGTCACAATATATAATATATAATACTGATCCATGTTGGTTTTGCTACAGAAACAATACTTAAGGAAGGGTTGATATGTATTTCCTAATATTTTAATTACATTTAAATCCTAAATACCTTGGATACGAATCCAAAACATATAAAACATATAAACTCATTAATTTAAAGGCCTGATACTGAATCTTTAAGGCCAACATCAATATGATATTTGAGATTATAAATAAGGATTTTCCCTTCAAAATAAGAGCTCAGGTGTGTAAAACGTTTCCTGTGAAGCTGCTCTACAACTCGTCCTTTAAAACTCTCGTTCTCTCTTCACTGATCACAGAATTCAGCTCATAATCAGACAGAGAATGTTTCCTTGGTAATAATAAAGAGTCGTTATTCCAGAGAGAAACCAGAGATACTCATTATTATTATGTGTTATTGTGTTTGGTTTACTCTTATTATTTATTCTCACCTCAGTATTATTAGAACTAGAGGTGAAACGTTATTGATCCGTACTGACCCCCCTCACAGTCTAACGTTAACCATCACAGTGTAAATAAAGTTTAACGTTAACCATCACGGTGTAAATAAAGTTTAACGTTAACCATCACGGTGTAAATAAAGTTTAACGTTAACCATCACAGTGTAAATAAAGTTTAACGTTAACCATCAGAGTGTAAATAAAGTTTAACGTTAACCATCACGGTGTAAATAAAGTTTAACGTTAACCATTACAGTGTAAATAAAGTTTAACGTTAACTATCACAGTGTAAATAAAGTTTAACGTTAACCATCACAGTGTAAATAAAGTTTAACGTTAACCATCACGGTGTAAATAAAGTTTAACGTTAACCATCACGGTGTAAATAAAGTTTAACGTCAACCATCACGGTGTAAATAAAGTTTAACGTTAACCATCACGGTGTAAATAAAGTTTAACGTTAACCATCACGGTGTAAATAAAGTTTAACGTTAACCATCACAGTGTAAATAAAGTTTTATTTTTAATTTTTGTCCTGGACCTGGTCTGTGTGTGTACCTGGTCCTGGTCCTACTCTATGTGTGTGTACCTGGTCCTGGTCCTGGTCTGTGTGTGTACCTTGTTCTTGGCTGAGTGCTGCAGCAGCTCCTGGATCAGGACTTTGTCCTGCTGCAGCCTCCTCTTCATCAGCTTGGAGCAGTTCACGTTGACGGCCTCCAGGATGTGAGACGCGTTGTAGTCCACGAAGGGCCGGCTGTCGATCAGGACCACACGGTCCAGACCCCCCTCCAGCAGGACCACCAGGGCCTCCGACCCAATGGGCCGCGCAGACCTGGACCCAGACCATGATGCTGGTCCTGATGGATGCTCCGACATGTCAGACTACCCCCCCCCCCTCCTCCAGTGGTCCAGCTCAGTGAGGCGGTCTGAAGAGGAACCTCAGAGGAGGAAGACCTGCATCGTGTCGGACTGGTATGAGATCATCATCCTGATGGGGGACAGCACAAAAACCCCAGACCAGACAGACAGGCAGGCAGACAGACAGACAGGCAGAGACAAGCAGAGACAGGCAGAGACAGACAGACAGACAGAGAGAGAGGCAGACAGACAGACAGACAGAGAGACAGAGACAGAGACAGGCAGGCAGACAGGCAGGCAGACAGACAGACAGACAGACAGACAGACAGACAGACAGACAGACAGAGAGACAGAGAGAGAGAGACAGAGACAGGCAGACAGACAGACAGACAAGACCCCCCCTGACTGTAGTTTAAAGTGTGTTTCTGGTCTGGGGTCTCCTCCTGGACTCAGAACTGAAGACTTTAATCTGAACCCTGATCCTGGTCTTCATGCTGAAGTGGATCCACACTGTTGGACAAAGAGGGAGGAGTCAGGTTTATATAAACTATGTAACATTAATGATTAAAACATGTGTTTTATGAATGAGGTTTGGTATTAGCAGTTAGCTAACAGCTAGCTAACTTTGAGCTAACTGTTAGCTAACTGTTAGCTACATTTTGTTACTTTGTTTCCATGTTTAATGACCGACAGACCGACTCTTATGAAAACAACCGACAAAAAAAAAAAAAAAGTCACCGACATTTTTCTTCTTCGTGTGTTTTCCGTTAAACTTTAACGGAACTTTTACCAGATTGAGACTTTTTAAAACCACTCACCGTTTATTGAAAAAACTCGACGTCAAAAAAGTCCAAACGGCTCTTCAGCGGAGGAAGAAGAAGAAGAAGAAGAAGAGTGAAGTCCTCCTGCTGCCATAAGAGATGAGGTCACTGCGTTAAAAATAAAAGGATGTCGTCATCGCTGCTCCAGTCGAATGAACTCAACGGGTCTCTTAAAGGCGCATGCGCAGTTAGAGAGTGAGCCGACAGAAAACCACTGCGCGGCTTTAAAGGGGAGCAAAGTGTCAGATTTTGTATGGTAGACAAATAGTGCCCCGAAAATATACATTCAATCATCATTATTATTGTATAAGTAGTATTAACTCTATATTACATTACATATTAGATATAATAGTCTATATATAATGTTATAAGTATTATTATTATTATGAGAGTAATTGTATAAGTAGTAGTACCTCTACATTATATTACATATAATAGTCCATGTATAATGTTATACATATTATAATTATTATGAGAGTAATTGTATAAGTAGTAGTACCTCTACATTATATTACATATTACATATAATAGTCTATATATAATTTTAACCCTGAGGTTCATAGAGAACAGCAGTGGACAAAGAACCCTGAGGTTCACAGTGAACAGGAGTGGGCCCAGTAAAGAACCCTGAGGTTCATAGTGAACAGGAGTGGGTCCAGTACCTGAGGTCCGTGACTTTAGTTCAGAGAGTTTATGAATCAGCCTCATGCTGTGAGAGGACGATGAGTATACGGAGGACAAAGGACGTAATGAATGCAGGAGGAAAGAGAAAGCTTCTTCATACTGGAGCAATTAGCATGCATGGCTAACTCAATTAGCACGCATTGGCTAACTCCGGCTGATGAATGAGAGTAAACGATGAAAGAGACCACGAGAGTCTGAAACCACTCAGCTGGAAACCAGACGCAGAGCTACATGAAAGGTTCTGACCTGTTTTATTGGTGCATCCAGGTCTGATCTCCATCCTGCAGCAAACGCCATCTGCTGAGGAAGACCATGCGATACTGATCGAAAGCTCCAGCCACTAAACAGACCTTTTGTTAAGATTCTTTTGAAAATGTTTGTGTTAAATCTGAGCTCAGAAAAATGAAAGAGATGATAGAAAGTAAAGACAACTTTCCCTTTAAATAAAAAATATCAGTCTTTATAAACTAAAGTCATATTGTTTCCCCCTTAAGACTTAAATATATATATATATATATTATTATTATTATGGTATTATTTTAAATAAACCTCTATTGTACAGAATATCACGATATATGAATTAAACCACATCATTATATTAGTAAAAATGTTTGCAATGTAGGTAAAACCTTTAAAATGTTAAAGATCTAGTTAAGCATTAAATTAAATTATTCATGATAAATATTTTTTATATTGACCGTATTCGTCCTATCGGACTCTTGTTTTTCAGGGTTTACCTATTAAATCATATGAATACAGATTAGGAGTCATATTGATTCATAACATTGTAACAGTTTGTCTAAATGTTTTTATTTAGTCTTGTAAAATACTTTGTAACTTTGTTCTGACCAGTGCTATAAATAACATTTCTATTGATTATTGTGTAACGTTCTCCGGTCTGCTGATCAATAATAAACATGAGAGTAGAATCTGATGATTTCACAGAAACTCTTTATTTTCTGTTCAAACTAAAATCATTTCACAAAGTGCTTCTGCAGAAAAACAACAAAGTGCACAAAGTTTCATCAGAAACACAAAAGTTTAGAAGATTATGAATCTGCAACAAAGATAAATAAAGAGAAGCATCTTCATCTTCATCATCGATCAGAGGAACACAAATATAAAATATACAAATACAAAAATATATCCAGCTCCAGCATCACTGTACAGGTAATGAGATGTTAATGACATGTTAATGAGATCAGGACAACGAAGTCAGACTCACATTGGGCAACACAAAGCTTTCAGATCAGTCATGTGACGCATTAATCAATAAATAATAACATTAAAGGAGCAATATGTTGGTGTTGATTTGTTCTAAAAACAAACAAAATTATTTGAGAAGAGTGAAAACTGTTCTTAGAGGATGTTTGAGGTTCATTAAGATCAAATAATGTTTAAATTATTTAAATAAGAACTTTTGTAGAGACTCAAACATTTTACATGAAAAATAAAAAAGCACGAGGAATTAATAAATAATTATATGTCTTAATGTCTTAATTAATGTCTTAATTAATGTCTTATGTCTTATATGTTTTAATGAGCAGATCTGTCTTGAATAATGTCAATAAAATGATCTTTAATGGTTAAAAGATTTGAGTTCATTTTAGTTTAACAATAAAGAATTTTATTCTTTTTATATTCATTCTTTTTTCTGTTTCTTCCTCTTTTGGAATAAATATTTAATAAATTAACATTTTAAAGTGAAGTGAAGAAGATTTATTGGCGTGTTTTTTGGCCCCGCCTCCTCCAGCAACCGACAGCCAATGAGCTTCGTGCACTTCGTCTCGCTGTATTTAAATACGTTACTGATAACAATAACTCTGTTGGGTTAACATTCATTGATTCATGAACTTTATCATCTGAACAGTTCACATTGTTCTAAAATAATTCATGTTAGTTTCTCTCAGGTCTGAAAAACCTGATTTATGGATGAAAAGAAGTATTAATGTATTCATAATAAATCACATGACAGTGTGAAGACTTTTTATAAAGAAGTTTCATGTGTTTCACTTGTGAGAGCTGAGAGGGTTAATGGGTCCTGTTGTGTTTTATTGTGTTGTATTATGTCATATTATGTTGTGTATTATTATGTTATTTCGTGTCGTGTCGTCTTCCTGTCCGTCAGACTGGTTCAGCTCTGCCCGTTGCTGCTGATACTGGTCTTGCTGGTCCTGGTCTTGGTGCTGCTGCCTCCTTGAGGAGTTTTCTGTTCGTCTCCGGTCAGCAGAGCTTTGATCTCTGAGGGGATCTTCCCCTGATCCATGGCTGAGCACCACTGTTTGTACTGAGACACAGAGAGAGACCAGTGAGACCACTGAGACCAGAACACAGAGAGACCACTGAGTCAAGCTGGACCTGAATCTTCCCCTGATCCATGGCTGAGCACCACTGTTTGTACTGAGACACGGAGAGACCAGTGAGTCAAGCTGAACCTGAAACTGAACTGTGGTGGAAAATGTAAACTGTGCTAATTCTCCTCTCCTGTAACATATTTAGCTGCTTCTATTGTTTGATCTTTTTACTCTCATAGATAAGGACCAGAGATACGGGTAATAAAGACAGATGTCTCAGTGGAACAAAGGCTCAGAAGAGAGAAGAGGATGAATGGAGGTCAATGGGGAGTTAGAAACTGTAGACCAGATGTTTTAGTGTGAACTCATGCTGCCCCCCCAGCCTGTGCTCAGGTCCTTTATAAGCTACAGAGACACTGGACTCTTGGCTCGTCCTCATGCAGACTTACACAGCACTAGCACTCTGTATGACGATAGAGAATAAATACTCCAAAGACAGACTTCTTCTCTTAATGTTCCTAATTTCAGTATTATAGTACTCACTCGGTACAATTAAAGTAGTGATGTCATACGGAGTTTGATCACAAGAACAGGGTCATCAATGAGAGATTAGCTGAGAATGCGTTTTAAAGATTTACAAACAAGAATATTTGTTTACACACAAGAATAATGAAGAAAAGTGGATTCCTTTCTTTACTCCCTCTAGTGACTCACCATCTCTAGTGACTCACCGTCTCTAGTTCCTCCCTCTAGTGACTCACCATCTCTAGTGACTCACCGTCTCTAGTTCCTCCCTCTAGTGACTCACCATCTCTAGTGACTCACCGTCTCCAGTTCCTCCCTCTAGTGACTCACCATCTCTAGTGACTCACTGTCTCTAGTTCCTCCCTCTAGTGACTCACCATCTCTAGTGACTCACTGTCTCTAGTTCCTCCCTCTAGTGACTCACCGTCTCTAGTTCCTCCCTCTAGTGACTCACCGTCTCTAGTTACTCCCTCTAGTGACTCACCGTCTCTAGTTCCTCCCTCTAGTGACTCACCATCTCTAGTGACTCACCGTCTCTAGTTCCTCCCTCTAGTGACTCACCATCTCTAGTGACTCACCGTCTCTAGTTCCTCCCTCTAGTGACTCACCGTCTCTAGTTCCTCCCTCTAGTGACTCACCATCTCTAGTGACTCACCGTCTCCAGTTCCTCCCTCTAGTGACTCGCCATCTCTAGTGACTCACCATCTCTAGTGACTCACTGTCTCTAGTTCCTCCCTCTAGTGACTCACCATCTCTAGTGACTCACTGTCTCTAGTTCCTCCCTCTAGTGACTCACCGTTTCTAGTTCCTCCCTCTAGTGACTCACCGTCTCTAGTTCCTCCCTCTAGTCACTCACCATCTCTAGTGACTCACCGTCTCTAGTTCCTCCCTCTAGTGACTCACCATCTCTAGTGACTCACCGTCTCTAGTTCCTCCCTCTAGTGACTCACCGTCTCTAGTTCCTCCCTCTAGTGACTCACCATCTCTAGTGACTCACCGTCTCTAGTTCCTCCCTCTAGTGACTCACCGTCTCTAGTGACTCACCGTCTCTAGTTCCTCCCTCTAGTGACTCACCGTCTCTAGTTCCTCCCTCTAGTGACTCACCATCTCTAGTGACTCACTGTCTCTAGTTCCTCCCTCTAGTGACTCACCATCTCTAGTGACTCACTGTCTCTAGTTCCTCCCTCTAGTGACTCACCGTCTCTAGTTCCTCCCTCTAGTGACTCACCGTCTCTAGTTCCTCCCTCTAGTGACTCACCATCTCTAGTGACTCACTGTCTCTAGTTCCTCCCTCTAGTGACTCACCATCTCTAGTGACTCACTGTCTCTAGTTCCTCCCTCTAGTGACTCACCGTCTCTAGCTCCTCCCTCTAGTGACCCACCGTCTCTAGCTCCTCCCTTTAGTGAGTCACCGTCTCTAGCTC
>JAVDOI010000168.1:315000-323073 GCA_032191485.1 Leptoclinus maculatus
ATCCTAATAGAACCAGACTACCAACCAACCAACCTACTAGAACCATACTACCAACCAACCAACCTACTAGAACCAGACTACCAACCATCCTACTAGAACCAGACTACCAACCAATCAAACTAGTGATCTTCTAACGATGACTTTGTGTCTTTGTGTCCACAGCTCCTCTCTGGTGCAGCTGTATAACTATGGTGTATGCCCAGTCATCACACACAGTTGGTGTCAATCCCTCCCTTCACTATCCATCGTTCACGTATCAGATGTCATTTAACTACTCTGAGAGGGAGAACTCGACTGTCCTGGCAACCTTAACCACAACCCCCCTCTGCAGCCTCGAGGGCTCGTCCTCCGGGAGGCCGAACGGGACTTCCGTCTCCTACGAGCTGACGTCCGGCGAGGTCGCCGTCCTGGGTTTGGTGTTCTCAGTTCTCTGGTTGGTGTCCATCCTGGGAAATGCCCTCGTCTGCCTGGTCATCCACCGGAGCCGCCGGACTCAGTCCACCACCAACTACTTTGTGGTGTCTATGGCGTGTGCAGACCTGCTCATGAGCCTGGGTTGGGCGCCCTTCATCCTCCTGCAGGTAGCCTCAGGCCGATGGCCGCTGAGCGCCGCGGCTTGCAAGGCCGTGCGCTACCTGCAGCACCTGTGCCCAGGTGTGCAGGTCTACGTCCTGCTGTCCATCTCCGTAGACCGCTTCTACACGATCGTCTACCCGCTCAGCTTCAAGGTGTCCAGAGAGAAAGCCAAGAAGATGATCGTGGCCTCGTGGCTGTTTGACGCCGCCTTTGTGTCGCCCTGCCTCTTCTTCTACGGCTCCACGTCTACAGGCAGCAGTCACTGTGACTTCTTCCTCCCGGACAGCTGGGGCAGCGTAGCCTACGGCGCCGTTCACCTCCTGGTTGGTTTCTTGGTGCCGGTGGCGCTGATCGTGTCGTTCTACCAGCGGGTGGTTCGCTACATCTGGAGGATCAGCGCTGATGGACACACGGTGCGCCGGACGATGAACATCGTCCCGCGGACTAAAGTCAAGACCATCAAGATGTTCCTTGTGTTGAATTCAGTTTTCTTCCTCACCTGGACGCCGTTCTACGTCACCCAGCTGTGGCACCCGAGGGAGTCCGACGGACCCAGTAGGAAGGGGCTGCTGTTCTTCACGGCCATCGCCTGGATCTCCTTCAGCTCCACGGCATCCAAGCCCACTATGTACTCCGTCTACAACGCCAACTTCAGGAGGGGCATGAGGGAGACCTTCTGCATGTCCTCCATGAAATGCTACCGCAGCAACGCTTACACCATCACGGCGAGCTCTCGCGTGGCCAAGAAGAACTACATCGGGGTGGTGGAGATCCCCGAGCAGGCGAAGACAGTCGCCAAGGACTCGGTTTACGATGCGTTTGGCCGAGAGGCGAAAGAAAAGAAGGTGGCCTGGACCACCAACACCAACCCTCCCAACACTTTCGTCTAAGTGAGTTGGGACGATTTGGAAAGTTCTGAAACTTTTTCTTCAACGGCACATCAGTGTTAGCAGGCGACCTAGCTAAGGACCAACATGCTAAGGACCAACACGCTAAGGACCAATATGCTAAGGACCAACACGCTAAGGACTAACATGCTAAGGACCAACATGCTAAGGACCAACACGCTAAGGACCAACATGCTGGGGACCAACATGCTAAGGACGCACATGCTAAGGACCAACATGCTGGGGACCAACATGCTAAGGACCAACATGCTGGGGACCAACATGCTAAGGACGCACAAGCTAAGGACCAACATGCTAAGGACGCACAAGCTAAGGACCAACATGCTGGGGACCAACATGCTAGGGACGCTAACGCTAACACGCTAACCTTTTATTCAACCACGACGAGTTCAGATTGTATGAAGGGCTTTCTCTACGATGTAACCTTCTGGCAGCCACATTGGAGGTTTTTATAATGTCAGCTTGTTCGCTAGCTAGCTAACATCGTCTGTGGTCATCTGTCTGGTAGTAAATGCATCTGGTTTGCTGCAGTAATGTACGTGGTTGAAGCTAACGTTAGCATCTGCTTTGTTTGTTCAGGTAAACTGAGCCGAGTCCTCTCAGAGTTTCTCCACATGTTGTCCAGTAAACACAAGTGGAGGCTCTAGAGTGGTGAAGTGGGAGGAGCTACACATGTTGTTAGCATATATGTGACTTCAAACACCTCCAACTCTTAGATGAACATAAAGAGACAACGGTGTTAAACTGGGAATCCTTCAGATTTCAGTCCTGTTGATTTGTAAACATGAGGTTTAATACAATGAGTCCCAGAATATTGAGGGAACAACAACTAACAATTGTTTTAATGAAAAAGTCAGTTTATAATCGGCTTCATTCCATCGTTCTGTGAGCAGTAATCAGATGAAGTAGTTTTAGTTTTAATCACTGACACATTTCAATCTGATCCAAAATGGCTGTCGTCTGGTTTTCTAGACACTTTTTGATGAAGAATAGTTCACTGTAACTATTTAATAATAAAAGATTAAACTCTTCTAATGTGAAGCTGCAGCAGAAGAAATTGTTCGGTTTGCATTATTATTATTTATTATTATAATACTTTCATCAGTGGGTTATAATCAGCTCGTTCAGAGATAAAAAAGTGACTTAACAATTATTTAAATATAAATCTTTAACTTCAACGAGATAAACTTCAGTTTAAATTGATTCACTTTCAAATTCTGGATCAGTTTTAGATGAATGTAGCAACGACTAAAACATGACTCCGCAAACCTGGAATATATTTATTTGGTTTTGTGTTTATGTCCAATGGATACTTTTGAAAATTAGTAAAAATATGGTTAAGGAAGAAAAGATTGTGGTTTTGGGAGATAAACTATGACTTAAGTATAGTTAATGTTAGGTAACCGACACACTTTGTTAGTTTTATGGTTCAAAAGATCGTGGTTAATAAAAAAGCAAATATGAACAGATCCTAAATCCTAAATAAGAGCTGAATGTTGGCGTTGAATGTAAATTATGAGCTCCAACATGAAGAAAAGTTGAAAATACCTCCAACTTCACAACTCGATAGAGAAGAAGAAGAAGAAGTCGTCCTTTCAGCTGCTGTCAGAAAGTGTTCCAGATGTTTTCTCTCATTTCTGTTTTGGAAACTAAATTATCTGCCATCAGATGAGATACAGCAGATATTCATCAGCAAATAGATCAGTTGATAAATTCCTCTTAAACTGTAAATTAACAGTAGTTTACAAAAGAATTTGCCTTAAGGTCCATTTAGTTCATATGTATTTTGTATTTATGTTGTTTTTGAACCCAAACTTTTAATCCAACACAGACGAGAAGTCTCAGAGGAGTGTTAACAAACATGTTATATTTCTGTTAGTCTTGGTTTTAATCTCTGGGTTAGCTAGATGCTAACACAGGTTAGCATCCCACAGAGTAATGTCAGATAACAATGTAAGAAAACAGCTTTAAAAACACAAACGAGTGAGACGATCAAAGGCCTGAAAGGTTGAGACTTCGACTCTTTGCAGACGACAGACGACTCTCTGAGTAAAATCTTTTTTCTACTTTCAGATGTAGTTTCTGTTAAACTTTGACTCAAAGATTCAACATCTACAACCGACCAGCAGCTCAAACACGTGTAGACGTTAATATTAAAGGGTTTCTCAGTCTGCAGCCTACTTGTTATTATAGAAAGATGTGGAATGAAGTTTTATTAACAAAACGAGGGATGAAACCAGTGAAGACTGCCAGTATTTTGTTTTTTCTAGAGCTCCATTAACTTTCTGTCAGGAGGAATGTTCACCGTGTTCTATCATCAAAATATAAATAAAAATATAAATTAATCAATTCATAAATACGCAGAGCCTTTATTGATTCTGAACTGTTTTAGATTTGTCTTCTAAGTAAAAATGTTGAAAAAAGCTGCAGTTTTCTTTGTAATTCATAACTATTTTGCCACAATGCTAACAGCATGCTAACCGTGCTGCTAACACACACTACACTTGATGCTAAACATGTCAGAATTAATTAATTCAGACTCAGCTGTACTTGGGATTTTTCATATCATGCTAGAAACTAACATCGACACTTAGTTAGCACATGCTAACATTAGCATATACAGGGCAACATGCTAAACATTACATACTTAATGCCAGTTTGGTTTCTACTCAACGACTCGCTTGAAACGTTTTTCTTTTCCAAAAGTAGAATTTTAAGTCACAAGTGAGAATGAAATAAAAGTCAAAACTTTTACTTAACGAGTGAAATAGTTATTACAAAATCTTTACCTCTTAAATTTCAGAGTCCAAATGTAGTATCATAGTTTAGATTATTACAATTTACAACTTAGTTTTCAGAAGTTAATCATTTTGATTTAATAAATCAAACTAAATATCCTAAAATGTTCATTTTCTATTCATCAGTCTCAGATTTGATGCTTTGAATTCTTTACAGACAAAAACATTCAGACGACTCCTTCAACATATTTATTTATTTACAAGTTCTTAAACAATTTTTGAGCATTTTTATGCAGATTCTAGACAAAACAAAACATGAACATCTTGGTGAGAAAAAGAGTCTTCTTCATGTTACTTATTGATATATGAGAACTCGACTGCTAAATAATAAATGTAATCTTAACCCTTTAATATTCTCTAAAATGCCTTCAGTTGCTTATCTGCACAGTTTAAGGATTTTTATGGAGTTCAAACCCCTTAAAATGGATAAAAGAACATGAAAGTTATATTTCAATTAAGGTGAAAATTCATTTATTATTATTATTGATACATTTTAAGCCTTTTAATTTAAGGTTTAAATTAAGGGTCCTATAACTTTACTTTGTTCCTTAAACCATTAAACACCTTTTAATGTCCCTTAAAATACACTCAATTAACCATTAAACACATCAAACACCTTAAATCTGCCCTTATTTAAAAGAAAAAGTGTGAAACAAAAGTAAATCCCTTAAAAATCTTCTTAACTTTAAGACTTTAACAAATAAAGATTTTTTTACACAATCAAGTGAAATATTTGACAAATAATGAATTAATGACTTTAAGGTGTTTTTAAGGTTAAAGGATTATTGTTGACAAATTAGTTTTAAAGGATTCTTAATCAGTTATTTAAACCAGATTATTAATCTAAATTCTGACTAAAACATCAATGGACTGTAATAAATGTACCCTTAAAAACCTTAATATTTACAAAATAATATTACAGGTACCTCTTTGTTTGTACCTTAAAATGACAGAAAGTTTAAATGGACTATCTTCATAGTTTAAAGGTTTATAAAGAATACAAAACACATTTAAAGGGTTAACCATTAAAATCACCTTAAATCTCAAATTGACAGATCATTAATATATTTGTTAAATATTCCACATTAACATTTAAATCAGGGGAAAGTTATGAACCCTTAAAGTCTGCAGTTCTTCAGTGTTTTTAAGGGATTTAGTCACATTAAGGTGTGAAGGAGTCCGATGTGGTTTCAGGGTTAAACTCATTAAGAGTTTATTTTAAGGGTTTCTGTTTCACAGTTCCTTCACTGATCTTCAGGTAAAAATATACGTTTAAAGTAATTTCTAACAGAAAGTCTGAAGAAGAAGAACAACGTTCTTCAGATTATTTACACCAGAAACACAGAATATGTACAAAACTGCAGAAGAAGTCTCAGATTATTTTAACCCCTCAGACCTCCGTCCAGCGTCAGAGTCCCGAACCTGAAAGAAACAGTCACATGATCACATGTTAGCCTAGCTTAGCACAAACACTGGAAGCAGGGGGAAACTGTTAGCTTAGCTTAGCACAAACACTGGAGGCAGGTGGAAACTGTTAGCATAGCTGCATCAGACTAATATAACACACTCAGAGCCATGCTAGCAGTTCCCCTCTGCCTCTAGTGTTTGTGCTAAGCTAAGCTAACAGTTCCCTCCTGCCTGAAGTGTTTGTGCTAAGCTAAGCTAACCCTGTATGTAGTGAACACACCTTTCTAAGAAGTGGTTGTTCTCTGCCAGCTCTTTGACGACTCCTTCCATCTCCTCCTTCAGCTTCTTCATCCTGAAAAACATCAAGATATTAAGGTTTAAATATGTTTATTTACTAAATGACATCACAGGTAGCCTTTAATCTGTACCTTAAACTTAGTCCTTTTAATGGTTAAAGGATATTTTTTAAATTGACCAAATATCAAAGCATCCCTTCATTTTACAGTTAAGGTCAATATTTGATGTTATTAATAATAATAAAAGGGGTTTATCTCTTAAAATCCCCTTAAACTCATTCAGGAAGCCAATAAAAAGCTCTTAATGAATGAATGAAAGTCATAGATGATGATGATGATGATGATGATGATGAAGATCTCACCCTAGAGTCATCTCCACCAGAGTGTTCTGACTCAGGTAAGCCTGAGGCTTCATCCCACTGGACACCAGAGGAAGAACCTTCTGAGGCAGATGTTCCTGCAGCTGGAGACACAACATAATACATTTTACATTATTATTATTATATTATACTTATTATTATAATAATTATATATTATATAGTCTCACCTTGATGGCTCTCTCCATCAGCATGGTGACCTCCTTCTCGATGCTGATCAGCTGACCTGACAGACCAATCAGCTGCTTCTTCACGTGATGAAACTTCCTGAAAACACAAAGAGACTGTTGACTCTTCACTTCCTGGCAGGTGAACAGAGGAGGAGGGTTAGTGTTAGGAGGTGTGTGTGTGTAGGTGAGGAGGTGTGTGTGTAGGTGTGTGTGTAGGTGAGGAGGTGTGTGTGTAGGTGTGTGTGTAGGTGAGGAGGTGTGTGTGTGTAGGTGAGGAGGTGTGTGTGTGTAGGTGAGGAGGTGTGTGTGTAGGTGAGGAGGTGTGTGTGTAGGTGAGGAGGTGTGTGTGTGTAGGTGAGGAGGTGTGTGTGTAGGTGTGTGTGTAGGTGAGGAGGTGTGTGTGTAGGTGTGTGTGTAGGTGAGGAGGTGTGTGTGTGTAGGTGAGGAGGTGTGTGTGTAGGTGAGGAGGTGTGTGTGTAGGTGTGTGTGTAGGTGAGGAGGTGTGTGTGTGTAGGTGAGGAGGTGTGTGTGTAGGTGAGGAGGTGTGTGTGTGTAGGTGAGGAGGTGTGTGTGTAGGGGTGTGTGTAGGTGAGGAGGTGTGTGTGTAGGTGTGTGTGTAGGTGAGGAGGTGTGTGTGTGTGGTGAGGAGGTGTGTGTGTAGGTGTGTGTGTAGGTGAGGAGGTGTGTGTGTAGGTGAGGAGGTGTGTGTGTAGGTGAGGAGGTGTGTGTGTAGGTGTGTGTGTAGGTGAGGAGGTGTGTGTGTAGGTGTGTGTGTAGGTGAGGAGGGGTGGTGTGTGTAGGTGAGGAGGTGTGTGTGTAGGAGTGGTGTGTAGTTGAGGAGGTGTAGTGTGTAGGTGACACAGAGGAGGAGGGTCGGAGGTTAGGAGGTGATTACCTGAGCCACTCCTCACTCTTTGAGGATGAACAGACGATACTTCATAGCACACTCCTCAGTGAACAGAGATCTGGCTTTACTGGCATGAAGCACCAACTTCTGTCTGTTAGACAGAGACAGAGAGACAGAGAGACAGAGAGACAGAGACAGAGAGACAGAGAGACAGAGATACAGAGAGACAGAGACAGAGAGAGAGAGATGAGACAGAGAGACAGAGAGACAGAGAGAGACATGAGACAGAGAGAGAGAGAGACAGAGAGACAGAGAGAGAGAGAGAGAGAGAGACAGAGAGAGAGAGAGATAGAGAGAGAGAGAGAGAGAGAGACAGAGAGACCAGAGAGAGAGAGAGAGAGACAGAGAGACAGAGAGACAGAGAGAGAGAACAGAGAGAGAGAGAAGAGACAGAGAGAGAGAGAGACAGGAGAGAGAGAGAGAGAGAAAAGAGACAGAGAGGACAGAGAGACAGAGAGAAGAGACAGAGAGACAGAGAGAGAGAGATGACAGAGAGAGACAGAGAGACAGAGAGAGAGAGAGAGAGAGAGAGACAGAGAGAGAGAGTGAGAGACAGAGAGAGAAGACCAGAGAGAGAGAGAGACAGAGAGAGAGAGACAGAGAGAGAGAGAGAGAGACCAGAGAGAGAGAGAGA
>JAVDOI010000169.1:0-2500 GCA_032191485.1 Leptoclinus maculatus
AGTCTTTCCCATCAAAAAAAATCGATCAAAGAAACAAGGACAGCAGTCATTTTGTCATGGTTGTCAGTGGATTCATTGAGACTTTGTGGTGAGTACAGAAAGATTACATCCTACAGAGCTACATAGAAGTAACACAACCAGGACTGAGAGACAAAGGTTTAGTGTAGAACCTGTGCTATGGGCGGGAAGCTAGTGGCCTCTGTGACCCAATTCTGCATCCTGTCCCCTCCATTTTCTGCCTGGTAATAATCAAAATAATATAGTGGTTATAATAATAGTAGTAGTTAGCCAGCATCGTGTTCAGCCTTTGGTGGGGAAACACTCGAGACCCCTCACGATGCAGCGAGCATAAATCACTCTTAAGGTTGTAAAAGGAGGAAGTGTTTAGGGAGAGGAGACAAGGACAGGTTAAAGAGTCTAAGCAATTGTCACAACAAATATTACCCCTTTAATCTACTCTCTGTGATTGGCTGAAAAGAAAGGAGACGTCGAATAAACATTCTTGTTTTTAAATGCAGGTTCAACTGTCTGAATATAAATGTAACAACATCCACATAGTTTTGATGAAAATTGCAAATACATTGAAAAACAAATGTGTATTTTTTTTTCATTCCTTCAACACAAAAAAATATGTGTCTATTTCTCCAGGACTCCAGGCCTGAAGGGAGATCACACATCAACAGAGTAAATAGAGAAATGAAAAGAGAAAGAAAGAACCAATGAAGCAAGAATCAGCAGTCAAGTTTTAGTTTGATATTTTATTAATTAAAAATGTATTTCTTTACTGACGACTCTTGTTTCTCTTCAGAACCTGTCAGGTTGGTGGGAGGAGACAGTCGCTGGTGCAGGAACACTGGAGGTGAAAACTCAAGGAGACTGGAGACCAGGGGCTCTCTCTCGACCCTGAAGGTGCAGCTGTGTGTCTGTAGAGATCTGGACTGTGGCTCTGCTTGTTTCTATCGACGAGAAGGGAGTCCTCAAAGAGATCTGTGTGGAGGATCAACTCTGTCTGTGTTCACTCTGGATCTGCTCTGAAGGATTGTTTAACATCAGTTTCCACTTTCCTCCATCGTGGATCTCACCTGCTCAGGTAAGCCCATCAGTGACATACATCTATGACAGTGATGTATCCAGGTTGACACATGCAGCAGCTAGAATGGCAGCAGACTTGTCTGATGAGCTGCTGCCTAGAAATCAGGTGCATGAATGCACCAAGATATATTGATATGAAACCTCCATAGTCTGCTGCTTCAAGGAGTCATCTGGGCCGACCACCAACCAGCCTGAGAGGACTCCTCCTTCACTCCACAGCCTTTCTTATTCACTGGTTTCCACCAGCAGCTTCTTTGGTTTCCCTCCATAACAGGCACCAATGACCTTACTGGACACAACTTAGAGCAGCTCCAGCCGGGGGATCGTCAGCCCCATCTCCTTTTACATTTTAGGGATCATTTTATAACAACATTTATTATTTGACAAATGTTTTTTATGTCTTTTCCAACAATACACAGACAACAAACCAAAAAGCAGGACAAGGCCACATCAAAAGGTACACAGAGCACGTGAAGACATTTTAAATAAAGATATAAAGATAATCATTGGCGTGTTTTGTTGTTGGGCTGTTACTGACTGTTTCTCAGCAAAAACAAGAATAAAACAACAAGTAGAGTAGAGGGTGACAGATATGTACATGCACAGATAGATATATAGTGTACCCCACAAATAGAATGCTCCCACATTCCCTAGTGTGAATCAGTGAGAGAAGAAAGAAGATAAGAAAAGAAAAACAGGGAAGGGAAACATAAAAGAAGAAAGGGGGAAACGGAGACTACAGGGTTGCAACTAAATCTTCCCCCTCCAGAAAACTTCATGAATGATCCCCAAATCTTTACAAAGATGTTATATTTCCCTTTAACTACATGTGTAAGTTTCTCTAGGGCAAGGCCACTGATCAGTCCCTCTATCCAATTTCGTTTGCTCGGCTGTGAACAGATTTCCAAGCCATTGCATTTTATGTTTAGCTTCAAGAAGACAAAATATAACCCATCTTCTTTTTGCTGTTGTTAAGTGTACAGTTAGCTGGAAACACCCAAAAAGACAGAGTTTTGGACATAATGGAAGTTGTTCGTTGATACATAATAGATACAATTGTAATAATCTCTTTCCAGAAATCTTGAATGAGGGGTGCATTCCCAGAGGCAGTGAGACCAGGCTATACCTTTATTGTATACCACATTTTAACACCACCGCATCCGGTGTATACGGGGTACATATGCGATGCCGTAACTCTGGAGTAAAGTATGTTCTCATCCCCCATTTATACTGGAGAAGCTTGAACTTGAGTTTATTGTTTGACTTGACCCTGTAGACACATGTCCTGCCACCTTTCTACAGTGGATTTTCATCATTACGGTCTGAACTACCATGCTGTCCTTTTGTCATCTGAGGATTCTTTTGCTGCAGCTGTGGATAGTCTGGAATAAACTTGAGATCAGTCCAG